>UFQX01000169.1:295317-494524 GCA_900497675.1 Arapaima gigas | reverse complement strand
GGGGGGGGGGGGGGGGGGTGACTGCTGCTATTGTTAACGCACCATGTACAATACCCAATTCCTTGTGGAGACAACCCAAACATGAAGAGGAAAAATACTAAGAGGAGATTAACCTATGCAAATGGGTCTATTAACAATAACAACATCATCTCATGTGAAAGAGAGAAGCTGCAAATGACTGTCATACAACCTGCTAAAAACAATGATAAAGCAGTAAGCAGGTATGTGAGTTTATCTAGTAGGTACAAGTAAACATGGTTCTATATTCAAAAAGGACAGTGAGAAATGGTGTCTTTGTTTTGCAGTCTGACTGCGGTATCTGTATATTTTCCAGGCTACTTGATTTCTCCTTTCCTGCTCAGCCATTTGGTCAAAACACACCTGAAGCTGTAGACAACCTTCTGAAGAGAATCCAGGACAAGTATTCAGATGTTCTCATTTTTGAAGTAAACCACCATACTACTACTGGAAATCATCTTGTTCTTGTCCATAAATCAACAAGTGAGATGTATCTGGACCATCAAGTACCGACACTTGATCATAAATCTTGCCTCTCTAGGTGGTCCTCTGAGACAGCCACGAATAAACGGTGGAGACCCGTACAGATGACGAATCATTAGCTAACAATTGCTAAGGCTGAGGAAGTAGCAGGTTCCTGCAGACATTCTCATTGTAGGCATAAACATTGCTTCAGCCAGGGTACCTGAAGGAAGCCAAACGCTGATTTACTTTTTCAGCTGTAATGACCAATGTTGTCAGAACCTGCAACATGCAAGGCAGTTTCATCTTCTGCACGGTTACACAGAAGAGATTAGAAAGAAATAAATGTACTGACATATCTCTCCATGGAAAAAACCAAAATAACTGCTTCCTTCCAGAAGACCACAGAAAGGCTTTGTGAGCAAGAATGTGGGACACTGCACTCTAATGACGCATTTATTCTTCCATTAAAGCCACAATCTGCCCATGCCGGTATATCGAAGGCCATTTTACGCCTGCATTTTTTGACCATCCTAGCCACACCACCAGAATCTTTCCTTGGTACTTTAAGGTGATTCATTTAAACAATGAAGTTTTGCTGCACATAAAGGACTGTAGCAGCTTCAGGATAAGATACAAGTTATGAATTCAAATTCTTTTTACAATATTTGTAAATATTCAGCTATTTTAATAACTGTACAACATGTTGGTACGGACAATCAAATTATCAATTTTGTTCAAGGAAATAAATGCTGCAGTCAAAGCCACAACCTTGGACCAGTATTTCACTTCTTTAAGATGCGTCTGTGTGCGCCACTTTCATGAACCGGTTTAATGTCAGAACGATATTTCCAAGGCGGTAACCTACTCATCTATTCTATGCTGGTATTCTGTACTATCAGGTATCGTTTGACATTTAGAGCGTCATGTCTGGTATTTCCATGCCTTTATTTTACAACAAATAAATCTAATTGTTAATTTTACAACGTCCGGGACGCAGCCAATCTGAAAATTCCAGGTTTGAACCCCCACTCTTACTGTAGAAACCTTGAATAAGGTATTCTTTCCAAATTGTGGCAGTAAGCGCACCTAACTGTATAAACTGATACATAATGTTGGAAAATGAACTTATTTGAAGTTCCTTTGAACAGAGGCATCAGTTAAAGGGCACACCACACCACCCACACACACACACACACACACACAAAATTTCTTCTTTTTTTTGAAAACACAACTGTCAGCACAATGTCTCAGACAGGTGAATGAAAACATTGCACTTTTTCTTAGTTCCTCAAATGTGTGACTAAGATGTCTATCTAAATTGAATCTGTTTGACAATTTCCTAGCCAACTGAACAGGAATAGTGGCGAAAACTAAACTATAAAAGAAATTAATGGGGAAAAAAAAAACAAGATCAGCTCCCAAAATGGAACAGTGAATAGACAGAAAAATGGAAAAACATATTCAGAAAGTAACCGGGATTGTAGGCTTCATAGATTTATTCCCACAATTCATACTGACGCACCGATACAGAAAATAGACCACAACATAAAAGTAAAATAGATTATTCAGAGGCACTTTGTAAGGCTGATCCTACAGCCTATTAACTGACTCAACTGTGGTTCCAAACCTCCCTCGTCTGTTACAGACCAACAAGAGACATAAATAATGAGTCGTTACAGACGGATGTATTAATACCGGATTGGGGGGGGGGGGTCAAATTAAAAACTGAAACACAGCCAAAGATATTGTAGTTGATATTCTTTATTATTAGACTGTATTTGACCCGTGCCTGTGTCCAATGCAGCTACTAGCTAAATATACTGCAAAAAGGCTAGAAGAAGAAAATGAAAAAAAAAACTCATTACTTCTGTGCTTCAGGTGCCTCAGGAGAATGAAATGGAGGAGAAAGAGTGAACTGGAAGAAGGCTTTTAAAAAATGTTTCAGATTAATATCCCAACTATTCTACTGGCCACAAAGAGGCAAACAACTCATTAAATAAAAACATGTCAGTTTTTACATCTCTGTACCCCCCCCCCCAGAAAATGGAAATACAGGTCATTTTCAAACTGCAAGTCAGATGTTAAAAAGCTAAATAAAAAGCTGAAGAAAATGCAATTAAACTCAAAATACAATTGTAATTTGTAATCAATATGTAATTCAAACACGTGTGATAAGGCCTCAAAGTCCATCTCAAAGATTTGCGCAATATTTTTCACTCCGAGAACTCCGACAAAATCTGACATTATAAAGTTGGTTTAAAAGACAAAAGCACTGCAAAACAAAGTACTTAGAATTGCAGCAAAGAATATTCACTGAAGTCCATCTGAACATCACCACCTGGGATGAGACACCCCTCTCCTTCTAGAGCCCCCAGTGTATGTCTTCCATTTGCAGACACAGTACACGTGTTTTCATCTACTCAGACTGTCACACAGACAGATTCTTAGACAACTTGTTCATTCAGGGAAACTTGACGATCAATGTCTCGGGTTCTCACGTATCGTGTGGGCTTTTGGCTTAAACCCCACACAGCTTCGCCTAATTAAATTCTAAATGAAAATATTGGGAATTAAACGGTTGAAAGACTGCACATTTTGACATTTCACCCTTTCTCTGCCTGTCTAATTTGCCAAAGATATACATGTGTTACCAAAGCTTGCAAAACAAAGCTGGCACAAAGAGGATGGCAACAAAACCAAATACAGATACAAAACAAGTTCAATGATCACATTTCCCTCCCTGGCCACAGAGGAACCTTCTACTTGATCTCCACAAAGCAGATGGATGGAGCTAATGATCTCTGATACTTCAGTTCTGCCAGTTGTGCTTAAGCATTCTGAGCTACACCATCATTTCCCTCTCCAACTGCAATGTCAGCTTTCTGGAATGTTATATCCAGGGAGCCCATTTTCTTTCCTCCTCTGGCAAGATTAAAATGCTGTGTTAAGAAAACTTAAATCAATATTCATCAATTCTGTGGATATTAAGAACACTGTGCCATCGTGACAGGTGCAATATTTTCTCTGACAGTTGTCTGCCTTGGGCCTTCTGAGAAGCAAGAAAATGTACACATTGGAAGAAAAGGTGCAAATACCTCCCCCATGTTGAAAATGTGAAAAGCAACATGACAAGCTCAGATGCACAGCGTTACAGCCAAATAGAGTTTTGTGGAAAAGTGTTAGGGGCTACCCGCTGGAATAACTTTTGAGCAATGACATAAATAAAACAAATAAACAAACCAGGCATCGTTACCATATTTTCAGAACGAAATGCTTACTGAAGAGTTGTGTTCAAGGAAGAATTCTATTTCTTGAAGATCTGGGTGTATCCCCCCCCCACTGTACTATTGCAGCCGTCTCCATTAACAGACACACCATTTCTTGCTGTGTCACTGCTTTTCTCTTTTACTTTATTACATTATTCAGGGCCTTCCAGATGCTTTTACCTCAAGTGACTTTCACATCTTACCATTTTCTTCACAAAGCTTCTGCTGGATATTTCTGCACTGCAGCAACTGGGACAGAGCACCTCTCTCAAAGGCATGACAGGAATCACCTTTCCCAATGTGCCATCAAGCCTTCCCATCCCCCGAGTGTCCTAGTTCACAGGCCAGTGCTCATCTTTCCTCAAACCGGAGTTGAGGGACAGGATTTCTAACTTTCCATGTCATATTTTGTCAAAGCATCTTTTTAGGTCATCCCAGTTTCCCTGCCACTGAAGCTACCGTTTACCTTTGGACGTTATACCTCATTTCACTGAGAGCATTTGGAGGTATTCCGTCAAGAAGGCTGGCTACTGAACTTCATGTCCATATCTGGTCTTCAGTTTGATCCAAAACTCACTGCTCCTAGGTAATATCAACAGCAGTTAATGACACTCATGCACAGTGTCCTGCTAAGGTCTGTCAATTGGCCATTATCAGGTGTGCAGACATACAGGTGTCTCAATATTAAGTGTTTACCATCAAGGTACACGTTGCCTTCATACGATCCCATCCCCCTCAGTGAAAAATGACTAATGTTTAATAAATTCTTCTTTGGTCCACAGAGCAAGGCAGGTCACACTGCCCCAAGGCCCAAGCTCTTTTTGAGAAGGCAAATGAAAATTTCATCACCTGATATTTGAGCCGACTACCATTATTTTTAATTTTGGTGAAACACCCCAGACTTTCTGAAAGCCATCTCAAGACAGCCAAAAAGCACGAGCATGGGACACGGTTTTTCATGACCATTATTTTAGAGAAAATTAAGTTGATATCTTGTAGTGACATGGTAAAACTCCAGTACCTTTAGTAGCCCCTTTTCATACCTTCCAGACCCATAAAGAGTTGTGACAAAGATTGAGAGTGAAGTTAAAATAAAACTGTAAATAATGCAGAGCGTCTGTCCTCTTGACAACCTTCCACTGCAGAGTTCGGCCGAGACCAGCGTTTACAGACCTGAGCGAGCTGCTTCGGGACAGAGCGCCTGTACGCTGCTGCATCTACATCACCAACCCAGTCCTGGCACAAACAACAGATTTTCTGCAGGCAGGCCAACCAGAGGAGCACATCAAGGTTAGCCGCAGCCACGACTGTTAACGGTAGGTGTCTGGCCACCAGCCTTCGTCACAGCAGGCAGTTCCATTAAGACACGGCAAGGCAAGGAGAATTGTATTCATTCGTGGTGCCAAGCATGTCTACGCAATAGCAGCACTGGGGGGCCTTAAGCCTTTTTTTAAAACGGGAACCTGGCTGCAGGATTGTCAAGGTGAATTTAAACAGATGTACAGCCCTCTAATAAGTTTTTCAACAATGTAAGCATCCAAAAAACTTGGCAATTAAATGGCATCTTATGTCCTTCCGCTTCATTTCAGGCCCAACTTTTTGCCTATATTTGCCATTTCCATTTATTACTGGCATTTCTGAGAAAAGAAAGGAAAAAAAACCTCTCCATATTCAGTACAAAGTTCTTGAGCTTGACATTTTATTCAAGACAGGGTCTGATGGAGCAGCAAGAGAGCGAACAAAAACAGTCTGGCACATCAAGGTCCAAAATAAATGACTCCACCTATTGTCACAAATGTATAACTGGGATATAAATTCAAAACGTTCTGGTAAAAATAATTTTCAGGCTCATTAGACTTCACACATCTGAAGGGTGTGGTGTGAACAATGACCCTGCACCGACATCTAAAATGGCTTAAAACGCACATCACTGAAACTAAAATTTAAAAAATGCAGAGAGACTAGCTTCATCTTTGCTCATTTTATACATTTTTAGGTGTCTCGGCAAAGAAGCAAGGAAACCACTTTAATACCAAAGAGTAACTCTTTGCATTGGAGGGCAGCTTTATTAAATTTCTTCTTGTCCTTGCTGTGCTAATGTCTCTGTAAAGAGCTGGATGAAACAGCGACTTTGTCTCCTGGCAGCCGTTCAGAGAAGTACTACTCACTAATTGAAAAAAGTGATTAAGAAGTCGGATTAAAATGCCCCACACAGTAATCACTCTTGCAGTGTTGCAAAATTCCGACAGGGCGATGGAGAGCAGGAAGGCAAATCCCTGGCACTAGCCTGTCGACGATATTAATGGTCCCCGGGTTTTACTCCATCAGCCTTGTGTTTATCAGCATTTGATTTCGCCAAGACGTGTCGAGCAAAGCAGGTCACAAGATAAAGAAGCAGACCAAGGACAAAACTGCTGCTTAACACTGAGATAAACAATGAGGATTACAAAGGGAATCTTAATATCTTTAGGAATGTGCATCTTGGAGAACCATTCATACATTGTCAGAAACTATTTATCCAGCGCAAGGCTGCAGCGGTCTGCTGCCGGGTCCCGAATGCAGAGGGGGGAGGTTAAGAACACACCCTAGATGGGACGCCAGGGCATCACTAGACAAGCAAATGCAGATTCCAACCGACAGGCAATTCTGAACCTGAAAAGTTTGACTTTAGACTACGAATGCAAACCGGCGCACCTGGAGAAATTCTAAAAACATCCAAACGCCATATAGACAGAGGCAGATTTATACCTGCAATCAAAACCACAGGCCAGGAACTGCAAGTCAGCATTATGCACTGCTCCACCAGGCAGCTCTAGCTCGATATTCCATTTAATAAAAAAAAAAGTTTCATGCAATTGTATGTTCAAACATCTCCACACAAAGATCAGCTCTTAAACACGACTTCCTGATAGCCGTTTTGACCCAAGGACATTCCGACGTCCCCACCTAGTTACGAAGCCTGACTTTACAGGATCTACTGCATCCAAGATTTAACAGACACATGGCTTTGATTCACAGCAAATAAACAAATAAATAACTAATGAATAAAAATGCCTTACCTCTGATCACGGTCAAGTTTGCACTTGTACTGGCTTTCCCAAGGTCATTGATGGCTTCACACGTGTATAAACCAGAATCTGATACTTTAGCCTTCCTGAAACGAACTTCTGAAGACTTCTTACTATGAGAAACACGTGGTGGGGAAAGGGCAGAAACAAAAAGTTAGCGACAGTCGTACCGTTTATGTACTACATATATAGATGTGATTTGCCATCATCAGTTTCTCTAAGATCATAGATAAAAACATGCAGTACAAATAATTTTTAAAGACTATTAAAATAAATAATGATCATGAATATGTCCTGGATAAAAGTAAATGCTGGAAATGCACTTTGAACACAATTTAATCTTATTACAAATTCACTTACACATTTTTGGGTTTTTTTTTGCTAGGAAACTCCTTTCCATTTTTGTACCACTTAATCCGTGTGATAGAGTGTCCAGCCACGGGTTCACATTTCAGAACTGCCTTCTTGCCCTCCTGCACCTCCACGCTCTTCATGTTCTTCAGTCTGGGCTCCACTGGAGAACAAAAAAAAAAAAAAAAAGTCAATTCAATAAAGTCTGTTTTCAATAAATGGAGGTCAACCTTATGCTGGTTACCAAATTAAGATTACCATTCCAGAGCACCTATTATACACAAACAAAATTCCATGTTTCAAATTAAACCCAAAATTGAAGTTCCATTTCTAAAAAGTTTTCATTTTTTTTCTACAAATGCATTATACAAACTGTCTCAACAGTTTCTGTTCTCCTGCATACGTCTACGAAGAGGCTGAGGTCAGGGCAGACGTACCGTCTAACGTGGGCCACATACTTTGCGTAACGACATTTGCTATTGTAATACGGACGACTCAAGACGCAGTACAGATGCAACTAGGTTCATGATCGGGAGGCATTTCCCATCTAACACATTCATATTACTGAAGAGTCCCTGATAACCATTTAAAACACCACTGCACGGCACATCCAAATTCAGTGCACACTTTGAGCAGCAATAACGTACGACGGCAAGTCGAAAAGCAAGTGCAACTACCACAGCAGCCAGCAACATGTTTAAAAGTTTGGAAACCAAGTTGCCCGCGTATTTCAATTCTTAGCTCTTTATGATTAAAAGTGTGGATGATTATCCACTGAAGAAACAGCGGCGACGTCTGCAGAGTTTCAAAGCGTTCGTGGGTGGGATGACACTGAACCGGAACAAAGTACCCGCATTCCTGTAACCGGTCTTGAAATTAAGCTGGACTAACATTGCATCAAATGCCAAAGTGTTGCTCAATTTCTTGAGACTGCAGAAATGACAGACACCAAAGGGGACAAAAATTTGTAGATTAACAAAAACAACTGCAAGTAGCAAAATACATGGAGCGACACCCCTTGTGGATTCATGTATTCTTGTGGCATTTATTTATTATTTGAATTGTTAGTAGAAATAAAAACGATCTAGCCAAAGCAATACGGTACTAAACTTAAAACCAAATTGAAGTTTAAAGTGAAGGTTAGTGATAAACTTTGAGACTTTTGGACTGCGACTTACAGCGATTCACATTAAAGCATAGCTTACAGGGTAAAATGTGGACCAAAAAAATAGTCAATTAATGACACACCTTTTTTAGTGGCATAAATAATACAAACAAGGTAGATAAGGAGTACATGTCACCAAATTCTGTAAACTAAGGTCTTCAAAGGGAATTCCTGTAATTTTATCATGAAGTGTAAACACAGACCCTAGTTAATGTTAACATCCATGAAAGGGGTCACATGGAGGACACAGACCCCTTGAGACACCACGGATGGCCCAGTGGGGAGGATCTGCAACTCCTGCAGAATGACCTCAGCTTGCCTACAGCTTCAGATCTCACACACACACACACACACACACACACACACACACACACACACACACACACACACAGGTGTTTTCCAGGTAGCTCCTCTCAGTCACTGGCACATTAGGAACAAAAGTACAATAAGTTGCTTTTGGATTTAAAAGACCTTAGATTCTAAAGTGTACTAAAAATCTCAGTAATAAAGGGGCAGAGTAATTTGTAAAGCTACTGCCAAACTTGCAAACTCTATTAATTCATCAACTGGTATTGAAGATGAACTGTCTCTCAAAACGAAGCCTTTTGCCAATTCAAGATCAGGACTCCAGCGTGGCGGATAACAACAAAGGCACAAGGTGGAGAAACGTCGAGGAAGAATTTCCAATGATCGAAGCTAAAAGAACGCAACTAGAACAACGTCCGGCAATACCGCCAGCTCTGTTCATTTCACAGTGCGCGCCCCCACCGCCCACCACAGTACAGAACATTAATGAAAAGGCTCCAGAAAATCCCTGCGACATTGATTCAAAGAAAATACCACGAAACAGGACACCCGCACTTGGGGCTGATTCATGGTTCTTAGAGCAGCTGTCCATGAAGTGTAGATGCTGGGAATCAGCAGTGGAAAAAAGGGTCCTACCACCCACAAGCTGGACCACTATTGGCTGGTGAAGAGGCAGAAGAAAAAAAAAAAAAAAAAAGAAAAAAAAAAGTCTTGAGAATCTGTAACGTGATCACCTGAACTGGGATAGAGTTGCGTATTTCTGAGAAAAAAACTTTTTCAACCGAGCAAACTAGGGCAACAGCCCTGCATCTGGAAAGAAAATGCATCTATGCATTCAGAAAAACACCTCCACCTGAGCCATCTTGAGGACGCTGCACGAAGCCCAGCAGGTCTCCACACATCTGTCTCCATTGCCGCCAACCCTGCAGTACTCACATATTAACAGGAAGTATCACTGGCAGAATCCAACAGTTTTGTTTTGACAAACTGACAACACATGTGGGCAAAACAGCTGCTCCTTAGGTTGACTCCAAAGATCTTGCTTAGTTCATGTAGCACGTCTAAGCAGCAGCAGAACTACAAGGCAACCACTGCACAAAATGCAAAGATAAAATGCACATAAAACACCCCAAAAATGCATATGAAATGATCAGTGTGTCCCGAAGAATAAACAGTGTGACATAAACAATAATAAATGAGTCCAGTTTGGTCTGCAGGGAATTTCTTGTGATGAATAGTTTTCCCCATACATGTCCCTTCACATAACCAAGTTATGTGTTCTGAGGCATTTGCTCTGAAGGGCTGATGTAGTTAACCATTAATAAATGCCAGTTACAAACCTGAGAACGTTCAAGGTTTATAGTACAAGATTACTAACCATTTCACCGGGTCAGGGCTAAAATTAACCCTCAAGCCTTTTCATTTTATCTGATGGTTTCATTTTACAGGTATTTAACTGTGTCACTGGGAGAACGTTGGGATGCTGTCTGCACGCTGTAAGCAGCAGCCAAGTTCAACTAAAGCGGGTTAACAGCAGCCCAGATGTCCCCAAATCAGCCTTTCATTCATCTGCACTTCTTTCTACACCATTACTCAATCACAGCATTTTCAGCCTTCAAACTGGTTGAGCTGGAAGGAAGCAAGCAGTTTTCCCACCAAATCTGAACACTGGTCTCAGTTCCTCTAGATGAACTCATTTACGTGCAGCTGTTACTTTCAGTTTCACCCGTTTTAGAGAACGGGGTTCAAGTAAGATGGGGACTTTAAGTGTGTCAAAATTTTATAGTAAAAAACATGGTAAAACACAGTTAAAGCAACTTTCTTTACTGCTCATTACCAACTGCATTTTCAAGTGGGCAAAAGGCAAGAATAACCAAAGCTGCTGCAAACTCGGCAGAAATTTTAAGTGCAATTTTTGCCCATTAAACTACTTTATTAATACCTAAACCGCTTCCTTCAATTTGACCTGAGTTTCACCCCACAAGATGCAACAAGAAGCTAAATTCCATTAAAGTGTCACTCGAAATCCACCACGGTGCCCATGGAAGTGTTTCCAAGGCAGGGGGATAACAGTTTGTTGCGGGAACCCTTTGTTTTCCCAGTGTTGGAACGGTGGCGAGTGACAGCAACTGTGCCAGCTGTTCCCCCGTGTCACAGCAGAGCTCCCTGTCGGGAACTCCCACACGCTCCTTCAGACCTGGGATTTGCACGGATCGCGGCCCACGTTCCCCCTCATGTGCAGCCTTCACAGTGAGCCAGTTCTTCCATGACCTCATGCAGGGTTTCTGACAGGGGCGACTTTGGGTCCTCATTCAAATACTTACATTGTTCATCTATTAACTGATGCTGCTGCCTGGCAAACACAAGTCCAAAGTAACTGTCTAACAGTCTAGAAATCCCTTCTTTTCTCAACCAAACTCCTGGTTTCCACTTTTGCACTACTTTGTCAGGTTAAATAACCAAGAACTTTTAAGTGAGGTTCTGAGCCGTGCAGGTCGACAGGTGAGACGCGCAAAGGGAATCGGTGGCTCCGAACTAACGTCTCCACAGCAGTCGCAGGACACATCCGGAAGAGGGTAGCGATGAGAAACGAGTGAAACTGCTTTCAAACAATGGAAGTAAAGATGCTTTTTATAGATGCCTGTCTCCGAGGAACCGCAGATGTCAAGACTTTTCTGTCGGATGGAGTCTGTCACATTGTTGGCTGCGGGAAAACCTTGAAGCCACACAAACATTTACACTAATACATTTATAATGTTCCATAAGTAATTCGCGCCATCTGAAGAAACGGCAAAGCAGCTGCCATGTGAAGGCAAAATATCATTTTTGATTTACTTGGAAGCCATATCAACACAAGAGCACATGCAAGCACTGCAGGGCCTTGGATATACAGATAAAAATCTTACTTTGTTAACCAGATTATTGTCATGGCATCAAATTGCCATTAAAATGTTTTTCAGGAAAACGCAGAAATGGGGAGATATCAAACTCAACCCCGATTACATCCGAAAGCATTTTTGCACTGCAGTGCTGCATATTCATTAACAAACTGCTTTGGCCGTTTACTTTTGAAATGTTTCACACAGGAACATGACACACAAACAAACATCCCTTTGTACCAAGTATCTCACACACAATCTAGACCAATTTACAAATTAAATTTTTTTCTTAGTCTTACGAATCAATAAATTACTTGTTCTTATGATACAAGTTCACATGATACTTAGTGAAGAATAAATTTATGAAAGCGTTCAATTCTTTTTTAATCACCCTGTATAATACTTTAAAGAGTTTAAATATATTGTTGCTTCACCAACAAATGGTATCAAATAGGAAACAGGACAACTAGGTGCAAAATACTGTAGATGATTCTATATACAACTGCCATCTTAGTCAAACTGCTTAAGACGATTTTTACTTTTTTCAGTTTTATTAAGTTATAGGGAACAAACCAGTTATTTTAAGCTTTTAATGTGCAAAAATAAATAAATAAATAACCAAATACTTTCTTCATAGAATGTTAACTTGTCATGCAGACGATCAAAAGAAGCGCCCTGAAGGCTGTGTTCGAGCGGACAGACGTCACAAAGGAAGGTCAGCGGTGACCTGCACTCTCAGCAACACAGGGGGCCGCTGACGTGGAGAAGTAGCAAAACAAGGAGCATCACCTGTTACTCTAACAGTAGAACCCCATCTCAACTCACAGGATCTTCCCCATTTTACTGGACCCATTCAGTACAAGTGGGCAGGACTGGGGTTTGAACCAGCAGTCTTCTGGTTACAAATATGAACCAAACTTCCTCTCTCAAGCTGTTTTGATTATAATACAACAAACGTCAATTAACTCGTCTTCAAACCAGTTAAACTCACATTTCTGCTGATCACACGTTAAAGTAACTTATTACGATGCATTTTTAGTTCATTCTTGTTGATTTTTGTAGAAGTCCTGTGTTTCCAGGTGTGGCCATCAGATGGCAGTAGCCGAGCCAGAAGACCGTCCTCAGCCAATGTCTGCTGCTCTTTAGCACCAGTTATCAGAAAGACGAGAGAAGAAAGTTACAGGGAAGTTTGTGGAGGCTTTTTAAAAAATGTTCAGTGACTTTATAAGTTTTTTACAGCAGTTCTAAGTCAATGAAAATGTTAAGTCTCACTAACTATCAGTAAGCGTTTATCTAAGTTGGGGCTGCAGCGTTAAAGAGTCAATCCAGTAACCATGAGGTTCAGAGCTGAGATTCTGGAGGTTCTGCCAGTCCAACACACACACACACACACACACACACAGAACACTTTAGTCACCAATTAACTTGGGACACACGTCTTCCTACTGCGGGAGGAACCCAGAGAGGGAATGTTGAAATAAATTCCAAACATAAATCTAGAGACATGATTTATAAACCTTTTGATTGTGCAGAAGTTAACTGAAAGTGACCAGAAGCTGATGAACAAGCTCTTTATTTATTAATATAGCTACCGGACGTGTTTAACACAACCTAACCAACAAATAAACGGAGCGGTGTGTGTTTTAATACACCGTCATTGTTTGAGCTTGAGTAGTAAAAGTGAGTTTGGTTCACAAACAAGTTAAGAACTAGTTCTTGTCATCCTTGGGTTCCTTAGTTGAGGAACTAGTGCACCGGCGATGCTGTTTAGAAGAACGACAGTTACGTTCTGGTAACTTCGCCACGACCAGCAGCTACTGTTCCGTTTCAAACCGAAGTGGTTTGAAGGCGTCTCAGAATGAACTGCTGCTGAAGTGGGAACTTTCTCTGCGGAGAAGAAACGCCGCACGCGAACTCACAGCATCACAGGTGCTTCCGAAGTTCACCTGCTTTTGCCCGGCAATGTGAAGGTTGCGCGTTCGAGTCCCACTCCTGCTCGAGCGGTTTACTGAGTTCATAGTAAGAATTCCCTGCTGTAAAGGGGCCAAAACAGTCGCCTTGCACAGGTGTCACATAAATAAGAGTTAGTAAATAAAGGGTCCTGTTCCTGTCCCCCGCGGAGACGCTCGCGTGCTCTACACGTGCAGGCTCATCTCTGAGTGCCATGGGGGGGGTCTGCTCGCAGCTTGTGCCTCAGGTGGCTGAACGGACACCTGTACGAGTCTGCCCCCCTCCTCCGGTCAGTGGCACCTGATCTCCAAGCTCACGCTGACAACACCTCGCTGAGAGCACTTTAAAGGGAGATAAGTTGAACTTCACCTACCCTGCGCGGGTTTCTTCGTTCTGCTCCCGCGTTTCTGCGGGTCCGCCATCGTTCAGAGTGGTTCACGTCCCCCGGGAAGAAGCGAGCAGGCGGTCGCGAGACTGGCGTGTGAAGGCGCGGGAAAAGGTGCGCGCGCGCGGATGCGCCGGAGAGCAGTGAGACGCGGCTGGCACGCGCTCGCCGCCAGGTTCGCTTTAAACGGGCGGAGTCCGGAGCCGATATGGTCAAGGAAGTGAAACCTAAGTGTCGCAGGACGACCCCCTTCGGCGCCGATGCTGCGGGGGCTCTCCCGCAGTCGCCGCTTCACTTTTGCCTATTGTTTGTTTTCAGACATTCAGTAAGTTGATGAAGTTGCCGTGACGCTGAAATACGTTGCTGTGGCGGGGTCTGTCCCGCTGTGTTGACAGATTTATAGATATGACTTCCGATACTCAATAAATACGTGAAACCGTGACGCTGTGCCGTATATAACGTATTTTGATAAGATGCGCCAGGTTGTTCGTTTGCTGTTCCGAACTGACGGTTTATAGTACCTGTTTGAACAGAAAGGTGACACTAAACACTATTAAATACATCACATTGTTGTAATGTACTTACAAACGTAGCCGTTCATACGACAGGACGGGGTAACACACACACACACACACACACACACACAGAGTTTAGTTCACGTGATGCAGCATCTTGGGACTGTGGGAGGAAACCAGAGCACTGGGGAAACCCACACAGATGCCAGGAGAACATGACAAGTCCACACATGCTCTTAAGCCCCCTCTGAACGTTGAGCCCACCGGGCCACCAGTGTGGTCCTCAGTGGAACAACTTCTCTTCTCTTTTGTTAGCGTTTTAGACACGTGGATCCAAACTTGTACTGCTGGCTGTAGTATTGGAAGTTTGAGCTTCTTGCACACAAGAGCACCTTTTCGTTTTCTCCTTGCTTTTTTTTAAACGACATTTTTTTGTAGGCGTTTTGCAGGTTTCAACTGGTTGAAGTTTGATTTGAGCAAAACCGAATTGCTTTAATAATTGCTGTTGTTCAGCGATACAGTGAAACAGATTTCTGGATATGTTAAAGCTGAACCGGAATAACAAGTTATGTCACGTCTAAAACAATGCAAACAAATAAACACAGTAGTAGATCGCCGAACCAACAAAACTCCTGCGGCAGGAAAAAGCCAAAATGCAGGTTTAGGAAAAGAAGGAATATCATCTTCTTAAGATTCAGTAAACTGATGGGGCATCTCCTCAAATGGTGACTTCACAAACTTGTGCCACAGTGATTCATTGCAGTTAGCAGTTGAGGAGGCAGAAGTGCTCCTCCAGCAGACAGATGAAGCTCAACAGTTGTGTTTAACTCTCCGCTGCTGCCGTTGGGCTGAATGTTGTAACGAGAACTTTCCAGCAAAAATAATCTGCAGGACCATACAGTGGTTATGACCTTGTCAGTTTCCCCCCGTATATCCTTACAGATAACAAGATCTTCCTTATTCTACGTTTTCCAGATAATAACTGTATTCTCAACTCCTTGGATGCAGATATAAAAAGGGTCCTCAAGAGAAATTCTGTAGATGTGTCATTTCTTATCTGTGACCGTGTCTCCCTGGGAAGACCCTGTCGTCCCAGCAGATACCGCCCATCACTGGATCCACAAAAGGACACATTTTGAACAAATTCTCTTGTTTCCTCTGTCCAGTTCACTACTGTACATACAGCGCTGTAAAAAAACGGTTCATTGTACAAATTCTCAAATGTTTCAAAATTACTTTCATTCTTGGGATCAAGTATTTGTTGCTTTTGGACAACAACGTAACGATCAGAGAAAATGTGCGTCGCTGTGTCCACGTTAACAGCGTCTTCCTCTATTTGTTATGGCTAAAACCCTTTGTTATGTTTTGTTTTACTGTAAGTGTACATTTGCACCGGGGTGGACTGGTGTCCCATCTGGGGGGGGGGGGGGGTTCTCAGCCTGGCGCCCAGACGTCCTGCGATAGACTCCAGANTGGGTGTGTGCGGGGGGGGGGGGGGGGGGGGTTCTCAGCCTGGCGCCCAGACGTCCTGCGATAGACTCCAGACCACCGCGACTCTTCTCTAAATTACATGGTTAATGTAGATGGATGGATGGGTTGAAGTTACACAAAATATTTTGTATTGATTCTTTTCCCTGACCAAACAGGTCAGATGCATAACTTTCTGTCTGTGGTTTAATTTGAATTTAACTGAGATTTGCTGGGAAATATTAAAAGGGATCATTTTGCAAGATACCTTTAGTGGTGATTTGTGAGTTTGATGCCAAATTGAAAATGACTGCAGTCAACATGGATATCGACTGGACACGCGCCGTGAAGAGAGAAATAAGAAAGGTTAGTTACTTAGTGCTATATTGAAATATTGTCTGCCCGGCGACTTTGTTGGTCTTCAGCATTCCTCCATTTGCATCTGCGTCACGTACTCATGAGTTGAAGTTGAGGAAAATACCACTGGATGATCTCGTCTGACGTCATTTATCGCCGCTATCAAAAGTGTACACATCGATAATCTCCTGGCCGTTTTGTTTAGACGTAGCAGTAAACAAACAGATGAGAGTTACGTCTTTTAGCTTGTGTAATGGAGGGACGTGTTCGCAGTCCCAAGTGCTTCCACAAAAGCACACATGCTGGGGCACACAAACAACTGCTGCATTATAAGCAGAGCTGAATTTTGTCAAAATAAATAAACATACAAATAAATGATTTACATAACGGTTTCCTTTTAAAATCATACATGATTTGCCAGGCTGATCAGAGCTCACGCTCTACATCCAGGACCAACTGCGAACGGATGTTGTGCAAGTTGTTGAGTCATATTGTCTCCTTTTGCTGGCAGGTGGGCTGATGTCAGAACTGGGCAAGATCAGGCCTGTTGTCTAAAAAATACTTTCGCGTAAACCTAAATGGTTGGGCTCAACGTTATTCGAAGTGGTTCAATTAGGACTTTGATGGAAACGATAAGAAAAGGTGAGGCGCTCAGTTGCACAGTTAATTTTTACAACCACAGAACAAATGCAAAACTACACAAGATAAGAAACATTTTTCCTTCATTTGCTGGGATTAATGAATTATTATCCATGTGAAGTAAACACACCGTCCGCTTGTCCGTGCACTACCCACTACCGTCTGGCCAGTTTGGGGTGGAGGGGCGAATACTGTTATGCTCTGCGTTGTAAAATTTGTCAGTCCTTAAAATAAATTTGAATATGAACGTATGAATGGTATATAACTTATCTGATTAATTCACAGCAACTGTTTTTCAACTGTTCGACAGTAACCTTCCAAAATGGAGAAACGTTTGTTTTTCTGCGTGTTTTGTGCAAAGTGGTCCATGCAGCACATTCTTCTCCAGTGATATATTGACATGAAGATCCAATACACAGTACGGCAACTAAGGAAAACTACTGAAACCAATGTGCTGTGTTCGAGTTGTGTTTGAACATAAGCGGTTTTAATTTTTCTCTCCTCCATCAACAGAACAGTTCTTTGTTCCTAGAAGCACGCAGAAGGGTTACTGGGATGTGTTAAGCCTGATGGTTGTTGGTATTGGAGTATTTTAAGTGTAAAACAATTACGGCCTCCCATAATAGCTGCAGCTCTCCGTACGATAACAGGTCTTGAGTAAAGTCAGAAAAGTGGGATAAAAATGTAAACAGTGACTTCATAGCTGATGGGTATTGTGACACAGGCTGCAAACACAGTTAAAATGGATGAATGAATAGGAAGAAAAGTTCTCACCAAGTGTTTCTCATTCACAGCAACAACATACACGTTGCCAGGTATTGGACTTGGACTTGGCTGGACTTGTTTTCTGACAGATTGTGTAACTTAATAATAGGCTTTTCTGATTCTGGTGTGACGAAGTTTACATTTTTCAGCACAAAATTTGCCATTTCTCACTGTCAGATAGTCTGTTGCTTCCCATGATCCTTGCAGTGGTCCTGTATCCAGTCATCCCTGTCAGACGAGTAGGAGCAGGTTCCTGGATTAACAGGTAGTTTGAAATAGTTGAGGAACCCACAACTGTCGGAATCTGTCAGTTTCAGTCTGTGGGTGTTCAGTGAAACTGCAGGTGTTTCTTGTATGAAATGTCATGGGTCCATTCGGGTCACCACATTTCAGGGTACTGCACCGTATCTCGTTCTCCTGGAAGCAACTTCGTAATCACCTATTTTCCACAGAAGGAGCCTCCCACTTAGGGGTTCGGATATAGATGCCTGCATAGGTGGGACGTGTAGGCAATGCCTTGTCAGTGGCGTGTGGCCCACCTAATGGCGATCACAGCACCGCAGAGGCATTCGAAGGAAGAAACCAAAAACTGCTTAAAATGTGCAAAATAGAGAAGAATGTTGCGACAAACCTGCCAGAGGAAAAGATGCACAGATGCCAGTACACGGTCTTTTTCAGATGCACGACTCCACAATCCCAATAGATAAATTAGGGTGAAATCAATCTGCGAATACGGCTCTGTCGCTGAGCCGAGCTCACCAGGACAAGATACTGGTCTTTCCAGAAACTGCCGGTCTGGTGTGTCTTGTTTGCCTGCTGCTTGATTTTGAGAGGGAGTTGGGCGCAACGCTGCAGTCCCAGTGTGAAACCTGCAAACAGCTAAACAAAGCCAGGAGCCTCTGCACCTTTACCCTGTGATTCTTTTTTTTAACTGGCCTGTTCTGGATTTCAGAAGAAATTGGTACGGAAGTCACTGTTCACTTTTTCAAGTGACAAAGTGCAGAAACGGACAAAACGCTATCGCATCTTTCACGTTAAGCAGCTTCTGTGAAAAGTTCCACTGCAAAGTCAATTTGTAACGTTTTAACCCTCCGCTAGACAGGCAGTTGACTTGTTTTATAGCACCTTTTCATCAATATCCTGCATACACAGACACACTGGAAGAAACAGCGAAGAAAGTGTTACTGATACAGCATCAATTTACAGTCCCAAGAGGGTCACGGCTTGTCAATATTCCAGTCGATAGCGACTCCTACGTGATGGTGTACGTTTCTTGTATTTGAACGAAACATCTGTTTCACTTTTCTTTCCCGTCATGTCTTAAAAACAATGATTAACTGAGCTGCGATGAGCGTGGGTCTTATTCACCTACTCCAAACGGCTTCGTACAAACAGTTTATAATCATGAGGTCAAAGCACTTTTATGGATGTCAAGCTTCCCGAGTGTTTTTCTGAGAAATCTTTGTGTTTTACCACATACTCAGTACATTCAGGACTCCCACGCGTAAAAATTCCACCGATTTAAAAAAAAAAAAAAATGAAAACAAGGCAATAAAAATATCATGCTTTAACCCACTATTATTACATCCTGGTTCATTTAAAAATAATCTTTAATACTTAGATTGGCGTCAGATGTATATCACGCACGTTGGTTTTCTTTAGAAAACAGTCACTTTGACTTGTAAAATCGAGGACGTTCTAGCCGGCGACTAAAGGCTGCTTTAGCTTTTCTGTGCGTTTTCAGTTACCAGAATCCCATAGATGCTAGGAAAATTGTAGAGGAATTCTGTGACAATTTATCGAGAGATGCACACTCTCTGCAGACAGCAGGGACATAACACAAATTCACAAGCAAAACAGTGTCAATTAAAACAAAAACAAACTGAACTCACTGGCTTGCTTAACCGTTTCAGTATAGCAGCAATATTGTACATTAATTTCATTAAACCTCATTAAAATTTCATCAAAGTAACGCTGTACACGGAACGCTGGCGGCTACAGGGGGATGAGGACAAATGATCCGCCTCAGTCGGCGTGTGCGGTTCTCTCTTCCCTCTCCTGCACAAAAGCTCAGATTCATTCACAAAACTCCAGTTTGCACGGCAACAAATCAAGGTGTATATTTTGGACACTCTTTAGTTTCTAGGAGGGGCCTCTGAGTTCACTTCCCATTATCTGCGAAGCTTGTTGGAACACGAATGGATTATTTTACCATTTCTCTCAGCAGTGTTCATGTCACTTTTGTGTCCTGTATGCATGTTCTGTTCTTTATGCGAAATAAGAAAGGCAGCCAGCTTTAATTTGTTTCACCTTAAAATATTAGCAGGTAAGTACTTGTTTGTTGAGGCCGAAGTAAAAGTTAAAGTACGGTAAATGGGAAAGTAATATTCGTATTGCAGGAAGTGCTCAGCGTAGGAAAGTTCATTCATAAGTTCACTGACACACAGGGGGTGTGTTAATGAATGTACACAAAATCGCTCAACCACATCCACTAGTTGTTGGATTCTTGTCTGTTACATGTTTTCATGCTTCTTACAGCGCAAATAATGGTTTGACCAAGACAATGTTTCCGTTTCAGCCATATTTCCAGTAACCAATGAATTAATCGATCATTCTTCATATTCCTGTGCACTTACTTAGTAACTTATTTATAATACACTCTTATCCAAATGTGTGGTGACTTTTTTGTTTACGGGTACAACAGCAGCGCCTCTCCTGGGAGTGGATCATACTACCTTCTGGTTATAAATCAGTTTTAAATTTTCTTAACCATTTAATTCCCTCTTTCTTGCAAAAAAAAACAAACATAGGCAAATGTTTGGAAGCAGAAAAACAGCAGCTTAACTCAACTGTAGGATGCTGGGGAAATTATGCAAGAGGTCAATTTATAGTCAAATCTGAAGTTGTGCTTCATGGAAACACCGCGTCGTACCAGTTCACGGAATAAGAATAACTTTTGTGTGAAAGTTATGTTGGGGGTACAGCTCATAAAACAATCACCTGCTAAAAACTCATTTGATGCTATCCTATTATTCCCAAATTGCACTTACAAAATTTTCCATTTGTTGAGTTCCAGGCCAAGCGTGCCGCACGGGATTTAATTTTATACATTTAAATAAAGGATCGGCTCCGGGTCACGGCGGCGATTGCTCCTCGGACAGAAGCGAACGATGGCTGTGAGTGAGAGCGAATATATTCACTACAGTAAATACATTCATACTATTACTGAGGGCGTTTTGTCAGTGACTGCAAAAAATGGCACAGAGGACAATAGGATCTAGGACGTCCTTTTCAAGATTCAGAGAATGGAAAAAACCATTTGGCCCCTGGCCCTGGGAGCTGGCACACAAGACTCCCCTGCTTCCTCAGGAGAGCGCAATGCCAGCTTGTCGAACCTCAAGGGGACAGAGCCGAGCCACCGCTGCTGAGCCACACAGCCCTGACTCCAACTGAGCTTTGCGCTCTTGCTCTCATGGGGAGAATAGCGTACAAAGGCAGCCCACCTGAGAGGCTGTGAAAGACGTTGATGAGTGACAGACAGGCCTGTGGTCTGTGAGGTGGATGCTGAGTGACATAAGACCCCCCTTATGGGGTGATGCTGACAAGAAAAAAATAAAGCTGTCTTGGACCAGCCGTCATGTTCCCAGTACACTTACAGTAGCTCAGTTACTGCTAACCAGGGTCTGCATGTAAACTGATCTAATATTATGGGTGGGATATTGTGTATCAATATAAAATGAGTGTATTAAGGCAGTGTTTAACATTTCTTCCAAATTTCTTCAATTTGCATGAAATCCAAGGCAAAAAAAGTTTTTATTTGTCTTGTGCATAACAAACAAACAGAACACAACAATATAAAACAGTGCTGTAACCAGCAACTTTATATGTATCCTGTAAAAAAGGCTGCTGTGGCAAAGATTTTAACAGAATGAGGATGTAGAAGCATTTTTATACATTTTCAAAATAAATTGTTTGCAGGGACCCAGTACCATTTAGTACCAGGTTAAGCCTCCTTTCCTGGTTTTGCCACAAAAATAAGGACGCGAGAATTTGCAACAGCTTTCAGTAAGTAAATATTTTTCCCCCATCAAAGTCAAAACTATTACGTGGCGAGTTGTGTGGGAGTCAAAGTCACGGCGCAGGCCTTGCAGGTGTGTGCCTGCACCCCCTTAAAAGGCCATCCTGTCCAAAAGCACAGCACAAAGACTACTATTAAAGTATCTTGTCTAAATATTATGAATCTTGTGGGGCTAAAAACACTAAACACTGCCACTAATGCCTCAGTGCGTTAAAACATTTAGGTAAATGAAAAGAGCGGGCAGCTGAATCATCAAAGCCACCTACTCTTTTCCCCTGTTACTGTCCAGATGTTCCCAGATGTCTGTGTGTACAACTTGTCACGGTGTGTTGCTGAAAGTGAAGTTTGCTGTGGTCTTGTTTAATAAACAGTGTATATCTTGAGGAACAAAACACTACCCAACAATGAAAGGCTCAATGGATACACTACCACCTTGACGCACAAGCATCGTGTGGACACAAAACATTCTGCGTCCCTGTCAGGGCTTTTCCTGTAAGAAGAGGGACGTGTCATTTTCTTGCACCACTTTTAATGACAGACCTGAAAGCCGGTGTGTTCACAGCTTGTAAAAACTACCATCCAAATACAAGCATCCATCACATAATGAGAATATTCTTTCTAGATAATCTGCGCTTGTACACGTTCAAGTTCGGAAGATGAGAACATGACCAAATGAGGCCATTTTTTGCAGTTGCCACAGTCACAACGTGTCTCCGTTCAGCTGTTTGCTGAGCGTCATTTGCAATACATGAGTTTTAAAATGAATCTTATTCATTTGTAGTATGAAGTGCTATTGCCTTTAAAGAGATTTTAATGTGTGAGGCCCTCTTGCATTTTCGCCTTTCTTTTAGCTCTTTCTTTAAATTTGTTTTACTTTGGGAGTCTTTATTACGAGAGGTGACAATTTCACAGCGCGATAAAAGGATACTTGAAAGCAGACGGATGCCTGGGAGGCAGCTGAGATTTTTGGGAGAAGCCATCCCTTATGTGGGGGGTATTGCACTGTATAAACGGGGTAAATCACATTCTGAGTCACCTTGAACAAAGGCATCACTTAAGTAGAGGTTAATAATAATACTGGATGAGTACACTTACCACAGCCTAAGAAAAAAACATTTGTACAAAAAAAATCCTCTTGTGCTAATATATTCTCCATAATGATCATCTATATTTTAAATATCCTACCCTACTTCCTGTGAATGCTTACGTAAGAGGAAGACAATCTGCATGCAGTGATGGGAAATTTACAGTTAAAAGAGTATCGCTGTTGGGCCATAATGTACATTTCGCATCTGATGGCTCATTTGTTTATTGATGTCTGACCAAACCTTCTTCCCTGAATCACACCCTTAGTTCATCACACAGTAAAATCCACCAGGTAAAAAGGATTTAAAACGAAGCTTGAAAGTAATTAATATTTACTTAACAAATGAATGATCTTTAAACAATCTTAAATGAAGCTGAACTCACACAGCGTGTAGCGTGAAAGGATGATACTAGCATCCCTCGGAGTGAACGTATCACAGCGGAACAGCCCAGAAGAGAGCGGAATGGTTTGGGATGAAGTATTATGGACATACAAAATAACTCATCGTCATAACACAGTATTGGTCACAATGTATTCAAACACATCGAGCATCCGCTGATAGGAAGTATACGTAAAACCTTGTTTTCTGGTGGCTAAACTGGTTTATTTGACTTATACTTAAAAATGAACAGTTGTAAACTGTCAACAGTTGAGTTGCAGTTCTCTACAGGGAAAACTTTGTTTATTTTTTCTTTTCCACACGTATTGTTTCCAAATGCAAAAGTGCATGGAGATGATAACATGGAAAGAACAAGTCGTGTCATTCGGCGGCAACCAGCTTTCTCTGCACTGCTCACGGAACCATCTTTTCCCCTGGGGCAACATGCATAGAAAGAATCAGAAAACGGCAGCAACTGGAAAGATCTCTAGGAGGACCAGAGCCTGATTTTCACAACACAGAGAACATCATTCTTTCAACTTGAGCTGTTTTTTAATAAAGTAAATTGACCCATTGCCAACCACAACTATAACGCAATACACAAAGTCTGTCTGACAGCGAGAACAGGCAACGTCACAGTAAATGTAGATCCGAATGCATATTGTAATGTGTAATCTTTGGCTTTGCTCTGTTTTTTGTGTTTGTTTTTTGATTCGCTATTCATTGCTCTCAGCTTTGTGCTTGGCTACATCAGTCACACCTCACGTTCAGCTGAAGGATTTGTCTACACATACAGGACACGTACTGCATCTTTGGAATCGCTGGAAAATTGTGAAAATCTGCTGTATTCTGATCGCACAGGGCCATAGACGCTGCTTCCTTCAGGCATAAACAAATTTGATTACACGACACCACCTGTACACTAGACATCGGGGGCCGGGGGGTGGAAGAAGGGGCCACTGGCGGTTGCAAAAACAGGATATGAGCTTGAAAAGTAGTCAACAGTCTCGTTCACCCACAAGCCATCAAAACCACAAATTCTGTCAGAATTTACATTTGATATTGCTGACCGGCACAGTGCTGTGAAAGAAAATACAGAATACGCACACATTCTCTTAACATTTACAAATATGTATCAGAGAGGACTGTATAAACTAGCTTGATCATTCCTTACCTTTGTAAATATGATTCAAGCTTTTAAATGTCAGGTTAGTCATCCTCCTCTGCCAGATTTTGGCAGAGGGACAATGGGGCAATGTGCCGGACTTCCTGCTGGTTTCTTTACACCAGCAATTGATAGCATTATGGAATTTCCTCGAGGAGCTCTTGATTTTTTCACACTGACATGACCAAAGTCCTTCAGCCCAACTGTCGTCTAACAACAACCCGCTAAACAGAATCGGAATCCTGTTCTATTATTTCTAACTGCAGCTTTCGGGTGACTGGGCTTCGAACTACATCCAACACTCGGCTACAAGCTTTCCAACTGGAGCAACTTTAACATACGCTGTTGGAATAGCGGCAGCTGAAGGCGCCAGACTCGCCCTCCAGTGGATCCCCGTTGAAGGATTTGAAGGGTTCCAATTACGGGGCCTCGGATGAGTCCTGCACTGCTATTTTTGTCCCTGCGTCCCCGTGTCGGGGTGGGTAATTTGCGCGCCTGCTAATCTGTATTACCTCTAGAACTGACATAGTTATCCAAGTAACAGATGGGAGCAATAAAAGGAACCATAACTGATGAGCCATTCGGAGTTTGTTTTGTATTTAGACGTGACAAATGTGTTACTGGCAGCACCAAAATGCCCGGCCCCAGTTGAGGGGTGAGGCAGGATGGACGTCGTGAGGAACAGATGCCGTATAGGAGAAATGAATGAATGATTTGAGTGGGAAAAATTTTTTGAATTTATTCCTTTTACCCATTTTTTAACCAAACGTAGAATTTCTGCCTTATCTTTTAAACACTGCGAAAATCTACTTTAAGTCCAAGTCCAGAATGTCAGAACTGCTCTGAACACCTGTAAATCCAGACTTAAGACCAACTTAATTAGAATTGTTTCCTCATTTTGGGTTCTTTCTGTCTCATAATTTATTTCACTATTGTTTTATTTATTTTTATTTTACTGTTTTATTCTGTTGCCCTTGGCTGGCTTAGTGATAGAGCAGATCTGTCCCTTTCTCTTTATAAGCGTCCGTGAGTGTTTGCGCACGATTGTCCTGCAACAGGTGGTGTTTTGTCCACTCTGTTCCCTGCTTTCTTCTCTGCGCTTCAAGAGGGCAAAAATGGGTGGATTCTCTTGTTCTTTTGTTGTTATTTCTTTAACGCTGACATTCATTGTAAATTGCTTTAAAGTTGTAATCCATATATCATTTTGTACTCTAAAGTGCTTTGATGAACTGCTTTAAAATAAGTTATATAAAATAAAGCATTATTATTATTATTATTATTATTATTATTAGAACACTACCTAGTGAAGCGATTCTTGTTATTACTGTAACCACTCATGGTATTTGTAACCTCTTTCTGCAGGGCTATTTGTAGATTATCATTCTAAAAGTTCTTTTGCTTCAAATTTTATTTTCATCTATCAGCACTTTCTTTAAAAATTTATTGCTTTAGGCTTTGTACTTTGAACTGAAACCTTAACCAAATTTTCAGAGACAAATTGCCAGTGTCAGTAAGGCGAAATGTTTGCAAATACAGTTTTCCTGATGCAGGAGTTGCCTGTAAGATGCCTTGCGTCCCAGTTCACATACAGTCTTTTGTCATGGCCTCCTTCTGTCTTGTTTCGGCAGGGGTCTTTAACGCTATACCGTGTCTCGGGTATAATTTAAGAACTTCAAAATTATTTAATTGACTAGTAAGGCTTAAATTTACTGCCTGGAAACTTTTTTAGTATTTATTTATTTTGCAGATTCATTGACTCACTACTTTGCTGCCCATTAACAGCAAAATGACTCATTTTTAAAACTTCTAAATGAAAAAGACGTTTCATTCATACTTTCTGATGAATAGTATACAAAAATTCTTAACCTCAAATTATATGTTGAGAAGAAGCCCATTGTTTTCTTCAAAGGGTATTATCATCTTTCAGTGGGTGAAACCACTGAGATTAGTGTTATCTTGGGTCTAAATCCCACAGTTTCCTAAGAGCTTAAAATAGTTTTGCTAAAACAGACCAACATCATCAGTTAAAAATACACATATTTTAAAATGAAATACATCCGCCCATTTTCATTAACCGTTGGTCCTGGGCAGGGTCACGGCAGAATCACTAGGTGCGAGGCCAGGATGGGCACCAGTCCATCACAGTAGTCACTCACAGACGGAAAGAGACGCTCACACATACACGATTTGGGTAATTCACAATCGTCCGCCACTTAACCTCAAACACGTCTGTGGAATTTTCTCATGTGCCGTAGAGTAACGTTATGGATTCCACCCAGCTTCTCTGTATTTCCTTTATATACTATTTTAGGTCCACAGGGGATAGATGTGACTTTAGAAACATGGAGCATAAAGGTGACAGAAAGCTGATAGTCCCCTTGACTAAACACACCTAGCTGTTGTTCTGGAACACCTACAGGGCAAACTATTACACGTAAATAATTGTAAATAGCATGGTGGAATTGTCCCATCAAAGATAGACCGATGCAGGAGTGTTTAGAGACCGGCTCGAGACAAAAGGATGGACAGATCTGCGGATTCCCACATGAGGTACAAACATGAGGCGAAAAGGAAATGTGTGGTGTTGGTCAATGGGAGGGAAAGACTTCATACTCCTTCATTTCTCCCACGATACGTGAAACAAGGAATCTTGAAACTTTAATTTTGTTTTCTTTCCTTCACCTTTGCCTTCGATGCATGAGCAATCCGTAGCAGTATGAAAATGAACCGTATTTCCACCGCTTCCTACTGGGAAGAGCAGCTGTTGTCATAAGCAAGAAAATATTGCTTTTGCACTCCCTAGAAAACAAATTCCGGCGTTTTAATAAATCTTAACTGAATGAAATGTTAATCATTCTGGGATGCAAAAGAGAGACCTGAGTTTCTGGGTCAGGATGTACAGTGATCAGGTCAAGAAACGGCAGCCCTGGACTGGATTCATAGTATTTCGTGCCATTCACCAAACTAGGTCATAACCATTCATTATTTAGTCACAGAATACAGCCGTCAGGTGAGCGGACCTCACGCACAACACAAAGCCTCTCCGCATGCAGCGTCTGGGGATTAGCTGCTAAGCGCAGGGCCTCCGAGAAGCGAATAGCATGTACTGCCATCTACTGCAGGAAAGCAGGAAATTAATTCACTTCATCCGTGGTTCGTAACTACATCATACAATTTAAACACGCTTAAGACATACAGAGCCAGAAATAAAGAATTAATAAACAATGTGGATGATGGTTGTCAGTTTGTATTAACTGTGTAAAGTACATGTCACACGTCTTCTTTTTTTGAAATAAAATGTGCTCATATTGAGTACGAACTGCCACGCATGGGTTCAGAACTTTGATCTTTCAGCTCTATCATAAATGTATAAATGTATGGGCAATAAGCGATATAGTTACTGAACTTGTGGTGATTTTCTTGGGGTCCTACAAATGCACAAAGTTCAGAATTATCTGACGAAGGTTGCCCGGGTGGCGAGACACACACAGTGGGAGTGTACGTGAAGAAAAGAAAAACTGCTCTAAAGTGCCCGCACTGCACGAGCGGTAAAACGTTGGATCAGCGTTCGGTCCTTCCTTTTATGATTATAATGAAAAAATGTAAGTGTCTTCTTTGAGGCTCTGCCGCATAGTTTATCACAAGCTTAGAGTTCACCTCTTGTGAATTACGGCAGATCTCGGGTATCTGGATCCAGAGGACTGTGGGCACCACCTGTTTGTCACATTCCAAAGGAGATGGAAACAAATCCTGACCTAATCGGGCGTAAACTCATTAGCCCAACAACCACAGTTCCTCAGCAGCTTCCTGCCACGTCGCACAGCTGCGTCCCTCAGGTGAAGGACTTTTTCCAGAGCGACAGTGTCAGTCTTACTCGGCTCACTGGACCTTACTGCTTCGCTGCTCTGGGTCAGAGCGACCAAAGTATTCCACAGGAATGTGTGGTGGAAGTCACTCCTGTTACTGTGTTTCTTGTCTCAGGGCCCATTCTACCCATGGCCCAATCGGTCCAGGTCTTACCTGTGATTTTTGAAAGTCATTATCTGGAGACTATTAGCAGTTTGCTTGATGAAGAAACAGCTCTGCAAAGCCCTGGAGCCACTGCAGGCGCTCGTAACAGATTCTGGTGCTTCGCCTGACTACTAAATGAAACTGGAGACGAATGCACATGAATGTATTAAAATAAACGACAAAGTATTTCCTCCGGGTGTTCGTTTTCTCATTACACATCCACTTGAGAGCGACATTAATTTACCGCTGGGTGCAACAAAAACCTGATAAACATAGGACTTTTGAAAATTTGCGTACTACTGTATTATACTTGCCCTTCAAAGTATAGCTCATATAATGAAAGTGTAATAATATATGTATATGTGTCTGAATATGTATATAATAAAGTATAAGGTATATCATGTATTTAATTGTAATGCACAGACCTCAAACAGGAGAGCTTTCAGTTGAACTGTAAGCCACTGGATGAAATCCTGAGATAAGCAATGAAGTAATAATAAAAAGATTATTATTAGTGATTTCATCTCTGTTCTTACAGTTTTTTAAAAAATTATACTGATTTTTAAAATAAACAGTAAACAACTCATAAAGACCTGGTTTACTTGATGAACCTCAGTGGACTGTTCATACCCTCGTCTCCTGTGCAATACGACCTTTTCACAGGTGTGGATTCAGGAGGGCACGTGGAGTTTTTCGAGGGAGGAAATCTTTACCGAGAAGCTCCTCTTCCCCAGCAAAGTGCTGATATTCCAGCTAAGTGGTGAGGGCACGCTGCTCACACAGGCTCACAAAATGCAGACTGTCTTTACGTTTATTATGCAGGCAAAACTGCACCCACTGCCCCCGACTGTTAGTCACAGACGCCATACACAGAAGGGAAGGTGGTGCTTTACTACACAACTTCTACAGTTTCAAGTAGCACAAGAAACAGCTGAATTTATCCTACCGAACAGAAAACCTGGTTACGCTAAACCTCAGGTCCATGTAGCACATAGATTACACCCCTTATAACTTGTTTGAGACAAGAAAACAAAAGTGGAGTGTTTGAAAAAGACCGAAACATTTAATAGTGTTGTTTTTTTATCAGGCTTTAATGTTACACCACCTGAGTACATTGACAGGTGAACTCGACTACTAATGTAAAATGAAAATCATGTCCAGCAAAGAAATGTTTGCAAAACAGTAAATTGCTTTCAATCACAGTGATTTTCAAATTAAAACCCTACGTTTTTTTCCTTCACTTTATCACAGGTAATTCAATCTGTTCCACATCTCTTAACTTTGAAATCCAATGGTATGAGTCAGACATGAAAATAAATATTGTGGGAGTTACTCACATACTACAGTTAAGGCTTTAAGATAATTCTCGAAAAACCAAGAGAATTTCTTTTCATGATTACATGTCCCAGCAAACTATTTAACTAATAAAACCGAATGAGCATGAATCCAAAATAATAATACAAGATTATCTTGCACAAAATGCATGTGTCCTAAAAGCTGTCCCTTACTTTCTACCTTCAACACATCCCTATCTTCATCTCTTTAATGCTTACACCAGCCACTTCCAGAAGCCAAACCGCCTTCTCCTGAACACTGCTGTGGGAGTGAGGCCCCTTTTGTGCTCCTGGATGGCAAAACAAACATAAACAATACCAAATTTCATTCACTTCTCCCATAACATTGAGTGAATGGCGTGTTTTTTAACACCTACACTGACAAGTTTGGGTTGTTATATAATTATGTGTGTGTGTGTGTGTGTGTGTGTGTGTGTGTGTGTGTGTGTCACACCTTTATTCCAGGTGTGGTGTGAACCTGCTTCCTTCGAGGCCTTTGTCATTTACTAATGGTAGGTCACAACAACTCTTGGCCCACCAAAGGTGTTTACTAAAGTGCCAAACGTGTGAGAAAAAGGACTGATACTATGTACAACTTGTATAAAAATGACTCTGTACAGCACACCTGCAATCACCTGAGACCATGAGCAGGGATCTGTCTCAATCCCCATCAACTTTTATATGAGTGTTCTTATATGAACTCTTTAAATAGCCTCCCTTTTGCCTTTAGGAAGGACTGAACCACTTTACAGTCCCATGTCAAGTCCTCAGCTAAACTGCATATGACTATCTTTCACCTTATGTTAAACCCACAGTTATGAAATGTAATAAACAATGATTTATTCGGCCAAAGTAATTACCAACATCCGCACCAAGTCGTCCCAATGAGCCGCAGCCGAGCCTGCGCCCCATAGAAACAGGCAGTATACAAAGCTACCTAAAGCCGTACCAGGTTCTTTCGCCAGGCCTCAGGGTAAATACTGACTATAGGTCACATAAAAGTGACAGGGAAGCATTGCAAATATCACAGATAACAGAGGGGAAGTTATGTATGATATCTACAATGCTTCACTGCCACCCTGAAGGATAAGTTTGTATGTGTTGAGTATTTGTGTATGATATGGGTATGCAGCCAATGTAAGTCTGTACACACCCAAGTTAGCTTAACTGTTTGGAATAAGTACGTTGCCTATAGACATGTAGCTGTGGCAGACCCTGTCACTCTGTGGCATCTTTTTTGTTTTAAAGTGCTCCCTCCAGGCAAATGCACAACACATCGCACGGCTGAGTGTACACTGTGGTGCAGAGGTGGTGTTCAGTTATATGCTAAGCATTACAATGGGAGGTCGACTCAGCAGTCCTTCAACAGGTAAAATAAATGGACTGAAGCCACAGGAAAATAAAATGGGCCTTTTGTCTCAGTACTTATCATCTGTCTTAAGCCTTTGTATGTACTGTAGATCGATTCTGCCAGGTAGTAATGGGTGGATATGGACACCATAAAATGTCTCTCCATGTTTTTAGCAGTGCTACATCACGGTATGGTATCGCGTCTTTGGTACCTTTTGAAACATGAGCAAAACAGAAAGGCCTATGATCTCAGTGCATTTGGTTTTAACTGCTTCCAACGACTATAGGCATCTTAAAAGTCCTGAAGAAAACAGATACAATTACAGTAACTTGGTTTGATCAGTGGAGTCCATATTACAGTAGATCTTCTTCCTGTTTGATTCAGTATCCCGCATAAATATATGTGCACACCAATTAATTCCCAGACTGCAAGCACTCCTAAAATGAAGAACATCTGAGTGCTTCATCATTTGGCATTATTTTAATATGAAAGGTAATTAATCTTTTTTACAAAATTAAGTAGTAAAAAGAATTTTCTGGTGTTTTACCCTCCAATATCGAAAGCGTGTCTTTAGATATCATTGGATAAAATGTGTTGTGATTTGCCAAATGTGAAATTTATTCCAAGTACAAGTTCTGCTGTGAACTGAATGTTTTTGAAGCTCACTTTTCCTAACCGCTTGCCCTTGTTTGGGTTGCGGCGGTTTGGAAATCTTTCTGGAAATCACTGGGCACAAGGTAAAACAGGATGAGTGGTCACACGTGCACATATTCGGTGAGACAGTCAAACAACGCAGGCAATTTAGTGTCAGCAACTGGCCTGCAATACATCTTTAGACTGTGGGGGGGGGGGGGGGGGGGGNAATATTGCCGTAAGAAGCGCGGGGGTGGGGGGGGGGGGGGGGGGGGGGGGGGGGGGGGGGGGGGGGGGGGGGGGGGGACTCACACAAACATGGGGACAACATGCAAAGCCTACAGAATGAGGCAGGTTCATCCCAGGCGCTGTGAGGTGGCGGTGCTACCAACTGCACCACTGTGCCACCCTGAAGTCGACTGACCTGTGGCACGTGTGCGGAAAGGCTTCTAAACTTCCCACAATGAAGGCAGTGGTGAAATGGTCAGGGCACTGAGGTGTAGCTGCGTTCAGATGAACGCTGTGTCTTGCCATATTTTCAAATTTTGCCTGCAATTGTCCTGCAATCTCTGTAAATGGGAAGCTTCCCTACTTAATGTGATTGATGTCACACTACCATAAACAAAATATTATGACAGTGTCATCCATGCTCAGGGTAACAATATCACTGGGCAAAAAAGTACCTGCTCTGTTAAACCTGAGCAAATGGATTTGTATGATTTGACATCACGTTCACGAGTTAATGTCGCATAATATTAATATACGTATCGGTGCTTCTAATGAAGCTAAACATTTAACATACAAAACACAAATATTTTGGTATTTTGAAAACCCCATATTACAAGTTGACTTTTTTTGTGAGACATGCATATTTTTAATCATCTGCCCAAGATATTTCTTGACATTTATTGCATTTTCCACATGACTGATTCCCTCATATTCAAATAACAACAATGTATGCAGAATAAGAGTAAAATACGTCTGAAGTTAAAAATAAACTGGTGCTGTCAGTTTCTGTAAAACGGAAATTACTCCACCACGCCACACTTGGACCAGCTCATGCGAAGATGGTCTCCTCAGTTTGGCATAACCCTAGAAAGGCAAGGAACAGCCCTGTTTCCTTATCTGAGTGTTCTTGGGATGACTGCACCAGGGTTTTCCGCTGCCCAGGCGGTGTGCCTGACAACCAGCTGCGCTGACTGCCGCAGAGGCGTTTACAAGGCTTCCAGTGTCCGATAACATGTGGAAAACAGGTGCACCGCCTCACCCCCACTTTCACACTCCATTCCACCTATCCAGCTCATATGTTCTTATCACGCCACGAGAGGAACAGTCCGTGTGCCCGGAAAAAACTGTGGCCCACCCCCGTCCCTGCCCCACGGGGCCGACTGAGCACCACTGCTTTTTTGCTCAGATCTAGTTGTTATAGACGTAACTGCTTTGACAGTAAGTCACCTTGTCTGGAGCTTTAGGTGTTAATCAGGTGCGAATTTCAGAACCCAGAGGACTCCAGTCTGCTGGGAGCGCAACTGGAGAAACGGGATCAAAAACCTGTGCAATATATGTGGAACAGGTTCTGGACAACGAGTGGAAAAAAGTGTGTAGGAACTAGTGAACTATAGATGAGCAACGATTAGCTGCTGAATAGAAAATGTCCCAGTCTGTCCCAAAGCTGCTTGAATCTTGAGGTCTCTTGAACAAAGCAACAACATTGCCATCTGGAGAGCGCAAGAAGTATTCACACTCACTTTTATACTGAACACTGTACACTGTTTACTGCACCTGAGGGACCTGCACGCGACCAAAAATCTGTAACTGTACACCACACCTAGTTTGCTTGCCTTCGTTGGTTCCTACAGGTTGTCGAAAACATTTATATGAACAGTGGTGTGTAAAATAACACTGCAACATTGCCTTTGAAGGTAGAAGAGAGATGCTTTAGGGTTTAATGCAAATATGCTTCCTACAACAATCACTTTCCTGCAGCTGTAGGACAAAAAGAAACAGCTCTATCTGCGGTGGGAGAAGCCGACAGGACCGAGCTGTCGAGTGCCGCAGGCCCCCCGGCAGTGTGCACACTCCCCCAGCACACCCACCACCTGTGGGTGCGGGACAATTACCCAGACCTGAAATCTACTTAGTGGCCTTGACAGGATAGACAGGCGGCAAGAAGGCTGACAGTGGCGCAGGGGCAGCGGACAATGGAGGCCTGTGTCAGGAAGTGGTGCCTAGCTGACATGGCATTCCTCAGCTGTCACTGTCCATTTAATTCAATGCCCCCCCCCCCCAAAAAAGACCCCATGCACCCCTGAGGAAAACGCCCGCATCGCGAGCTTTGTCGCCCCCTCCGTCATATCTGCAGCAGGGGAGAAGTAAAGAAACACAGAAATGAGCTGCTGGTGCTTCCCAGGGGGCAGAGTAAATGACACACTATAAAACTGAAAAACTGACTGCAATGAAGCTCCCAGGAAGAACTTCAGTTACTGCATTTCCAGGAACCACACACCCCTCAGATCCCTGTGCATTTTTCATTTATATTTTATATTTCAGGGAACGTTGGCTGGGCCGAAGGGTTCGTTCAAAGCACACGGCATACGATTTATGCAGCACACAAAATGGAGATCTGTGGGTCAAACAACAGTCCGTCTCTGCCCTGCTGCTGTTGAGTCACCTGTTTGCAGTCTGAGGGCTCTGGAAACAAGCATCAGACTTCTCATCGTAGAACAACCTGACACAACTGACACGGTGGTACATTTTAAAGCAGAGATTGGTGCTAATGTTTGAAAAAGTATAAATGCATTATAGCCGTTTTTGTTCGCTTTATATATCACATTTTTTCAAAAGCCTCCCACTGATTTATTTCCCTTTCTACTTGTTAGTATTTGGCGTGTGCTGTAAGTTTGTCACAACAAAGAGAAATGACAGAGAATTTGCTGCCAGTGTCATGTTGGATGGAAGAAGTGCTTTGACTATATGATAAAACAGCTGAAAAGCGATTAAGAAAACCATCGACACCAAAAAGCTCAACTGCTTTGAGAAACTTAAGGGAAAAATGTGCATTTATCCATAATTATTCGCATTCCATTGCAACGTGCTGAATATGTTTTCACTTCATTCAATAAATTTCAACTGTTACTCAAAAAGCATCATTTGATGAAAACCCTTATTACTATTACCGAAAGATATTCTTATCACACGTTTTATTTTTACCAGTGTCTTTCTTAGCGCTGTAAAGCAAGTGAGCTAATTTTCAGACGTGGAAAAAGTCGCATATTTGTGTCATGCTAGCAAACCCAAGATTCCTCGCTGTACTGTCAAAGGACGTCTGCCATAATATATTGTGGTGGTCACTTGACCTTAATTATACACACCGGTATGTGCAGACGTGAGTGTAAACTGATTCAGCTGAGTGGCCTGCAATCCTAGCCATGATCAATACAGGATGCTCCACGGAAAATCAAATCTGGATTGTTTTCCACGGGAAAGGTCAAGCTGGCCGACGCGACTTCGCACCGCCCACTGACAATGACAGGAAACACAAAGGTCAAACTTGCTCAATAAGCCTCAGAATACACTGCTTTGGACTTGTCCGTGTGTTCCTCAAAATGATAATAGTTTACAGAAGCTCCAGGATTGGTCCATTTTCCCAAGCAAAGTCAGCATGAATTGTCAAAGATGATGATGCTATTAGATGCTATTAGCTGCAATTGTTGAAATTTTTCAAACTCCAACTCTGCAATAAATGACTCCTAGATATTATTTTCGCAAGCAAAGTAGCAGAAGCCGTAAAACCACAAATTTATGTGAGACGTATATAATATCCCATACATAAATATGGGATAAATGTTAAACCTACCCGAAACCCATCCATCCATCCATCCATTATTGTTAACCACTTCATGCTGGTCAGGGTTGTGGTGGTCTAGAGCCTATTCCAGGACCATTGGGCACTAGCCTAAGAAACTATACCCTGGATGGGATCCCATTCATCACATGGTGGCCACAGACACCCAGTCACACACTACTGACATTTTACAGTGACCAAGTAACCTAAAACAACCTGAAATACATGTCTTTGGACTGTGAGAGAAAACCCACAGAGACACGGGGAGAACATGCCAACTCTGCACAGACTGAGCTGGATTCGAACCAACAAACAGCACACAACTACTTGCTATGTGATTGTGCCACTCCCCCTTCACAAAGTAACTCGTAATGTGGTTAATAGGTTGTGGGGGGGGGGGATAATAGGTTATGGCAATGTTTACAATGTCACCTAAATTTAAAAATGCGGAATGCAATTCTTCTGCACAAGAAGTTAATATTTAAATGCTTTTCCCGTAGTATAGGGCCACATTTATTCAGTGAGCTACAGAAGACATCCACAGGTATCCCTCTAAAGTCCTATATGGCGAGTATGAGCAGGAGCGTGATGTGTTCCTGGAAATCAGCTCGTAAGGAAGTCTTGCAAGCTGGAGACATAGTAACCACTAGGTTGAAAACTTCGAAAATTCCCTCACACTTGGTTCTTATTACTCGTAAACACAAAAAAAACATATATGGTCATAACTTGGTAAACGGTATTAAATAATTTCACTCGTACACATGAAAACTCAGAAGTCAAAGATTTGTGTTTCAAGCTATACCTGTATAGGACTTTCATCCAGCTTCGAAAAGGCACCATCCAAAATAAATAGCTACGGCTGTAAAGGTCAAGAAAAAAAACCCCTTCTGGCCCCCCCAGCCACTGATGAATCATAACAGATACCAGCCACTGGGACCTCCAGGGACTCCAGTTCAAAGGAGGCTCTCGGCCCACTCACGCTTCCCCCAGGCACTCCTTGGAAACCAGCCTCAGCCCCCTGTTCACTGAACAAACCCGGCACACCCTCCACGGGCAGCGCATTCCGGTAGCTGCTTGATCTGCTGTATGCAAAAACAAAACTAATAAATGTTAAGGTTTTGAGCAGCTAAGCAAAGACGCCTTTTTTCGTGGATGAAACAAGAGGTTTAAAGTTTGATTGTCCTAAGATATAACCTCCACAGAAGACAGCAACGGCTTCAGTTAAAAACATTTTCTGCGTTGCAAATTTATCAATGCACATATTTTCAAGCTCAAAAATATTTGTTCAAGAATCCTCTAGGCAACACGAAAACAACAACAGATTACTGTGAAATACACAGATTCTGCTAAATTATAGGTGCCAAGGATTGAGTTTTACCTTTAGTGTTTTTTAGTGTTACTGTTTGGTTGCTTTGTGTGTTAATACTTTTCCATTCTGCCAGGGGTTATATGTCAATAGACTTATTTCTTGAAATATGCGACTTTTTCCTTAAGAATGTTGTTAAAATGCCAAGAGAAACAAAAACCCTTAAATCCATACCCTGCTGCCTCATGTCTGGTCGCTCCCTGTATCAGGCGCACACTTGCATCTCACATCTGAGTTTTATGTACAATATTAAATTGTACACAACTCTAACTGATTTTCATTTACACTGAAGAATTAAATGAATCCGAAAATTAAATTGACTGAAGCTGAAACTGGATAGTGTACAAAGTACAGGTATCTTTTTAAGAATTTCATTCATAGTTTAACATTTTGTGCAGGTTTCTCTCCACCTTCCATGCACACAGTAAAGGCTTTTTTCACACAACAGTCCCGGAATGCAGTGCAAAATTCAGGAAAAACGGAAGGCAAAGCAGCGGACCAACATCGGAGCTTAAGTAAAAACATGGTGTCTGTGTGTTTTCTTTCATAATCCTGTGTTACTGCCATCGCACAGCAGCAGAACTCTCTGGCAAACCAAAGGATTTTATTTCCTGCGGTGTCCCTCAGGATTTCCGCCTGTTAGCTCTTCATCATTAGCCACACACTTGAGCATTTCAGTACGATGAAGGTCAGTAGACTCCAGGCCAAGTTAGAAACTAAACGCAGTTTGAAAAAGTCCTCCACATATATCACTCAGCAAATTAATTACAATTTTAAATTTAAAAAAAAATATGCAAGGAGAAGGTTTGGGGCTTCAACTTGGTCACCACTTCTTCACATGGATGATAAAGGAAGGCTGGAATGTTTATTAAATATTGCCAGTGATGCACATTGTAACTATGGGCACATTCACTTTAGTTTGAACATAGACTTAACTTCTGCGAAATGTTAGCATTCCATCAGTAGTATGGCAGGAGACCAGATCACTTTACAATTCATTTCAGAAACAGTGACTCAGCTTTTAAAATGAACCGAGTATTTTAATGGTTTTTATATGACAATCTGCACTGTCAATATTCGCCATGGAATTCTTGCACGCAAAAGAAGCTTTTTCAACTTTGCTGTTCCCGGAGAGACTTGCTAGAAACTAGAAATCTATTAATGAAACCCGAGTGAAATGAGTGTATCACACAGGGGATAAGATCGCGTTTCACTCGTGCGAAGGAACCGGCACACCCACCGGTGAAAAGGTGACCGGCCTGCATGGGCACGCACTGAATGACCAAGGGTGGCCGCTCCCAGCTGTGAGAAAAGCAGCACATTTACACCATGTAAACTGGAAAAGTTACAGAACTGAAAGAACATTTCACATCCCAAGTATTTCAAAACTATTCCTCATGCGCCGTGATAGTCAGGTGAGGCACACATTACGGAAATGATAGTTAATCATTATTTTTTCTGAAATCTTAATGTAACATTTCACAGACAGTTAAATCTTGCTTAGTGTGGGCTGGACCACTGTGCTACAGTCATATGATAAGGAACAAGGGCAACTTGGATGTAAACCTAAAAGGTTTCCCACAAGGAGCAGCGCTGCTCTAACTTTGCCCACGGCTTTTAACTCCGTTGGTTTTTGGGGAAGGAAATTTTCCTCATTGCAAACTTAGATAAAATGCAAGATCACACAGTATGTTGTGTAATTTGCTTTTGCTCTGGATAACAGTGTTTGATAAGCAAATAAACATGATGAGTCCTAGCTTGTCGAAGTTTTGACTGAATATAATTCAGCCTTTTTTACCAGCTGTGCTGTTCTCTTGTTAGTCAAAAGTAAATTCATAACCAATAATCATAATTAGTTTTAAGAGCACATAGAAAGCATTAATAAGACCCTTTGTAACAGTTAGAGACTCGAAATTCCATTCATTTGCAAGTCTCCTTAAAAAAGAAGGACATATTGTTTAAGACAGGAGCACACAGGTCCATTCTGGCTGTTTGCTCAGAAACCCCTCGGGTTTTGCTTCTGCCCATCCTCCCCTGCATTCATCCTATCATACTTGAGTGGACTTTCAGAACAGACCCCCATCTCGCCCAGGCCGGTGGCCACACTGTGCTCATCTCTTGCTGATCCGCTTCATTAGCGCCGGGGCAGGAGGTCAGTTCTCTGCTCTCCATGCAGGAGAGGGTCTCCAGGCTGTAATGGATGATCAGTCTCCTTGCACGTGCATCCTGCAACAGCATCTTCACAGCTGCTGCTTCATCCTTCATTGCTGCTGTAACTTTAATTATTTTTGTTATTACTTTGGAAAACATGGCGATCTTATATATTGGTGACTCCGTCTACAGTGTGAGACTGTCTGAGTGGATGTGTGTTTGTGTGGTTATCCCACGAGGTCTTGGCGAGGCACTCCGCTCCTTGAAAAACACTCAGGGATTCTGTTAAGATCCTTGGACCCGACAAAGCAGACAAGAACAATGGGTTAATGAAAGAATGTGAAAGAATATTAGCTTTGAAATAAGCATCTGTTAAATGAATAAATGTGAATATAAAATACTAGAGAAATTACACCACAACTGTCCTTTTTCATTTCCATTTTGAAGTTGCATACTTAGTTTAGGCAGATTCTTTTTCCTGTCGGCTGTGCTGTGTGATTTGTAGGTGTGTTGGTGAACGGTATCAGTGGATTACCAGTATGTTACCCATAAGTTAGCCGTGCTAACAATGAGTGCAGTCGAATGTTGTCACTGCCACGGGCTGTTGTACCCACTAGATCAGCTTTGAGCTGGATGGAGATGAATTATATTAGCTTAGTACAGCTTAACAGATTAAAACAGTGTTACTGCTTTTTTTTCCTGGTCACAAGTAGACTCTACAGCAACACCATTTAGGTACTTAACACACATTGCTTCACTAAGTATTCTGTTGTGTAAATAGTTTAAATTTTTGTGCTTCCTTTTAGCCACTTTAGACATACTGATAGATTCATAAGGCTTGTAATTCTGCTCATTACAATAGGAGTGAATACGGACAGAGCTTAGGATGACACAGTGGTTGGTTCATGGCTGCGGTGTTTCACGAGTGTTGAAACAGGTTTGCTCCTGCAGTTCAAAATCATGTGTGGATTATTCATGCTAAACCGTGTGTGAGAGCTCAGGTTCCCCACAACAATATGGCCGCTGAACAGATGCTCAAGACGAACAAATGTGAAAGATATCAGTTATCCGAGCAATAAAAAAACAGGAGGGAAGATTGAGTCATTTCCACACCGATAATATCTTCCGCGAAGCTATTAAAGAGGTAAAGGCAACAATACTAGACTGCTTGGTTGTCAGTTGGGAAGGGCTTTTGAGAAAACCGAATATTGATATAAATGAACACGGCTGCAAATCACTCTGTATACATTTTGAAAGTGCTGCCAAAAAACAGAAATATGGAGGGCAAATCTTGTTGAAAATTTGCAAGTCTGAAAATGTCCCCACTGGAAGCCTTGTTGTTGCTAAAATTGCTCAGAGTGGTTTTTTCCATTAGATACTGCTATCTTGTCATAAGAAGACTATGGAACATTTTTTCCAGTTGACCTTTAATGTCACAAAAGACATTCATTTAAGAAGTGTAGCTGCTGCAATTGCAGAGCATATCAACACAATTCACTGTGATGCTGTGAACAACAGCACGATCGTGTTAAATAGACTACGTTTAAATACTCTTTTAGTGGGTCAGGTGTTCCACATGGCAGCTGCCTATTTTTAATTCCTATATAATATCATATATTATCATTTTAACTTATATAATTTTAAATTCTTATAATTTTAACATAAATTTGCTAATTTGCTGAACACCAAATACAGTAACAGCATCATACTGAAGTTTACTTCATGTACAGCTTGGCTGGTTTCTGACTGTTTTTTCAGTGGGAATCGAATCCCTGGATCACTACAACAAACAGTATGTGTTCCCAATTACCTTCAATTTGGACAAAAGGGCCACTGAATCTATACACTGAAAAGACAATAAAAACATAGTTTCAGACGTGCCTTGACCTGTATAGAAACTTGTGGAAAGTCATTAAATAAAGTTAAACTGCACTCATCAAATCTGATTTCACCAACCCAAATGCCACCATGTATAAAGAAATGGAAAACAAAACATTCCCAGTTAATTCTCACCATATCAAACACTTTCTTATTATTTATTAAACCCGTCATCTTACTACTGTGCCTCTATTTTCACTGTTACATCTTCAGTCAGAGAGCATCGTTTTGCTGCTTCCACTCTTCCCTTTCCACCTTTCCACATCCACCTACACTACCCACCGGTTACCGAGCACATCGGAAAACCACTTATATAGTCCCCACATTGTACACGTCTCCCTCATTTCTCTTACTTTATCGCAGAGATCATAACAGAAAAAAAAGGTGAGCCAGAAAGTTATGCAACAAAATAAAAAAATACGTTTTTGAACTAATACAGCAACGACACTGCAATTCAAAAGCATGCACAACCAAAACAAACTCAACTACACGATCATAAAGAAGGCTAACAGTTCAGCGGTTATCAATAAATCCCCATTCTGCACTGGGCTGAATGAGCCTCTGCTATCAAACACTGTATCTGGCTTGAAACATAGTTAAATCTAATGTACCTGCCCTGTAAAAACAGCATCCTATCTTGAAACAAAATAAACTAGTGTACATCTGCTGTATATAATTGTATTTACCTGTTATAGGTGTGGAATGATATGGTGCTGCTCAGAATAACACCATAATAACAGCAACTACTTGCAATCTCCCGCTTGCTTTGCTTCTCCTTTATGACTTAATCCTGCCACACAGATTTCATGAAGAACAGTCCCTCCAATTTGTGGCACTTTAGGTAAAAATGAGTTCCATCACAGAAGAGTCCAAGTATAATTTTTTGGAATGCATAGTACTTTAAAATGAGAAAAGGAATCAAACTCCAAAAACTAAATTCCTAAAATTTTTCTTAATCTGGTCGCATTTTTTAAGTCAGAATCATATAGTCAACCGGTAGAATCAACCCATTTACTCAGAAAGTAAACATTCTGGAATGCCATTTACAGGGAAGGATGTGGTTCCAAAATTCACCAGCTTATTCAGGCCACTAAAGCAGAGAGCAAAGAGCTCAGCTGCATGCTTGTCAGGTGCCGCACTCCCGCTAGAGGGGGGTCGTCTCATGCTTAAGTGCTGCCAGACAGAAAGGAGAGACAGCACAGTTCTTATCGCATGTTTTCTTTCTCAGCAGCAGTAATGTGATCTAGAGCCTCTGACAAACTCTGATGTCACGTAAAACCCAGCCTTTATAAAGCTTAATCTTTGTTTCTGAGTAGTTGCTTCTTCTTTAAGTATGGCTTTGGTTTGCAAGCCACACACTTAAAATTTGGTACACAGGAACTCCTCATCTTAAGTGAAGTTTTTTTGCGTGATCAAGTGTATTAAACTCCAGAAAGGCTACTTGCTATGTTGCAATATTAAAATTTGCTCTCCTACAAGGCTTGGAGAAGCGGGAGTCCTGAACTCGCAGAGGCAGCAATACTGATGGATTTTCTTGCCACACACACACACACACACACACACACACGGAGGTCTGAGTACAAAATAAAAAGATTAATAGCTGCATTTAGGTCTGAGTGTGATGCTAAATACAGGCAACAGCGATGCAGCAACATATTGGTTCTGCAGCCGCACCAACGTGACCAGAGAGTAGATTCAGCTGTTGTCCACCTTACACACAAAGCATTACAGACCAAATGGAAACTGCAGCAGCAAATCTGTAAAGCCCATTAGTGTGCTGCATAATTCATTCATCATGCTATTCATTTCCTGCTCTATTGTCGGTTATGTAAAATGTCTTTTTAAAGGGTCTCTGACAATTTAAATTTATTGCTATAATTTTGTTTTGAAATTTTTTTTCTATTTTCAAATTCCTTACAGAAAATGAATTATTTCGGACCCTGTGTGGCCATTAACATTTAACAATGGGCAAGAGCAACTGAGATTTTAGTGACTTTACTATGTCAAATGGGCACATTGAAGAAATGTTATGCACTTCCTTTGCTCACACCAGTTCAATCCCACTTGATATTATATAATTATTCGTGACATAAAAGTATTCCAGAGCAGCACATAAGGGTAAAAACATTAACCTCAAGCTTGTTAGTTTGAGCCCTAAGTCGGCGCCACTGATGGACGCTTTTGAAAAGTACTGTAGTTAAGCCACATTTCTCTAGTAAAATATTGAGCCATATAAGGGGACAAAGCTGGAAATGGCTTTGAGTAACAGCCTAAAGTAGTATCCCTGAGCTATGTTGGTGCCCAGTGATTTCAGGCACTATAGAACTAGTTCACATTTATTCGCTATGTGTCATGCTGTGTATATGATATGCATCTCCATTTTGCTGATCCCGGTCAGGCACTGAGACTTTTAAAGGTGAATTGAGATGCTCTTCGTGGGCTGTGGGTCTGCCTCTGTCCTGCCCCCATAATGGCAACTTGTTGTCATGTGTCATGGAGAGAAAAGCGCACACTGTCGTGCCCGCATGACGTTCACTGAAACTGAAACATGCCCGGGGCTTAGACAGCTGTCCCCAATGTCTCGGGGCTGCTGGCTGGAAGATGCTGGTGGTCCTAGATTTAAACTAACTAAAACTGAAGTTGAGATTCCATTCAACATGCCCAGATCCTCCATTTTAGATCTACACACCACATGCAGTTTGTGAAACAAGGCACAACGGTCTGAATCTCATTAGTTGTCCATCACCAGGCCAAGTTGCTTTGTTTGCACTGCATAGGTTGTGTGCAGCAGAAGCTGGACTCCAGTCCAGTCCGTCACGCTGTGCTACTGCAAAACGGACCCCTGTGTATTCTGTCTGTGCACAGGAACATCAGACATGCCTCACCCAGCGGGCGGTTTACTGGACTGTACATCACTGAGCTATAATGAGCTTATTTATAATGGACATCACAGCCTGGTCGCAGTCACCGTGCAGGACTTAAAGGTAATGACTGCAGATAAAGGCAATAATTAGAAAATAAAATGCAGAGGAAATGTACAAAATACCTGTTTCAGTGCAAGCAAAAAACAAAAATCATATAATTTAAAAAATAAAGAACGACAGTCATAATATTTTTTAATCATAAAAATAAAAAGGACATGGAAAAACACATAGGGTCACTGACAGAAAGGTAGTGCACATCAGCATGATCACCAACATGATCAAACATATGTTTATGTTCTGTCTTTTTCTGCATAGTGTCATATTAAATTTTCACTTTTCTTTCCGTTTGTTTCTTTGAGCTTTTAATAGCATAAGTAGATGAAGCATGGAGATACCATTCATTACAGTACATATACATATTTTAATCCACCTTTGTTTGCCAGTTTTTAACCAATGAGAAATGTATCATCACCATTCAATAAAAATGTGTCACACACAACAAAGGAAAATGTGTACATCGTGCAAGCAGTTTCCATTGCTCTGATGTTTTTATACAGTTGGTATCATGTGCACTTCCTGCAGAATCTCCTGTACAGAAAAAGGGACTCCCTTTCTCCTCTGCCCACATTTGCATCTTTGTGTGTGTGTGTGTGTGTGTGTGTGTGCTGCAGCGTAGCACCACTGTTCTGGCAATAGCAGCTACAGCAGCAGTTACTGTGCTGTGGGCTGCAGTGAGCTCTGCAGGGGTGGTGTGCCTCATCACGTATGCATGCTGCCTCCTCTCAGGGAGGTGCAGGGCCTCCCAGGGATGCCTTTCCCCGCTCGAAGCTCAGATCTGGCTTCTCTCCACGAGGGGCTTCCCTCTCACACACACACACACTCTCACACGCTGACAAATTTTCCTCCCCCAAGACACAGTGCACAGGCGGGTCTTCTTGCCACACACACACACACACACACACACACACACACACACACAGAGCACAGACAGCACACATTCTCTAGACACATGATGTCGTATGATATGCAGATACATTTCCCACTCCACACATCCTTATGAGTTGTCACCCCTGTCCCCACTGCACGCGCACACACACACACACACACACACACACACACACACACACACACTCACACACACACAAATTCTGCTGAATTTTCTCTTGCCGCACACATGTGACTAAGTACATGAGCACAGCTCAGAAATGGTTTGGAAACAACATCAGAGGCTCAAAGCACCAGTTACTGGTAGACAGAAGATTCCAAGACCAGGCAGACCAACTTGAGTGTTGCCTGGATTCATTACAAGAAACCATATGACTCAATACCATACAAATGGATGCACAATGCAGAGTGCTACACATGGTCTATAAGACTTTTCATTACCAGTTGACCATAAAGTGTGATATATACCAAGGAGATGCACTATCCCCGCTGCTGGCCTGAACCCCATGAGCCAAATTATAACTAAGGGTTGTTACAGATATAGGTCCAAAAGCAGAGCTGCCATCAACCACCTCCTGTACATGGATGACATCAAGCTGTACACCATAACCAAAAGAGACATTAACTTGCTGATCCACTTGACCAGGATTTACAGTGAGGATACTGTGATATCATTCAGAGCAGAGAAGTGCAGCAGAATGATAGCAAAAAGAAAGTCAGTAATAAGGTTAGAGGGAACTATCACAAGGCCACATACCAGATGTGGAAGACAGTTACTACTACCTGGGGATCCTCCAATCACACGGGAACCATAAGGCAGAAACTAGGAAAACAGCAACATCCAAATACCTAAGACATGCCCTAGAGAGCCAGCTGAATAGGAAAAATGAGATCAGAGCCATCAACACACATGCCCTGCCAGTCATCAGATACCCAGCTGTTATAGTAAGTGTGCCAAGAGAGGAAATAGAAGCTGCCAACATCAAGACTTAAAAGCTCCTTACAACACCTGGAGCCTTCCAGTCAAAATCCAACACCCAGAGACTGTATACCTGCCAGATGGAAGAGGCAGGGGGCCTGGAAAGTGTACCATCCTAAATGAAATACAGAACATGCATGAGGAGTAAGTCCAAGCAATGACCCCTAAAGATGAGCTGCTAGGGGAATGTCTTCAGCAGACAGGGGGTGTGGATAGCAGGGAAATACCATAGCAAAGAAGGTTCCATGGCAGGATAAGCCGTGGTATGACCAAGTGATAGCAGAGATGCTGTCATGAGAAGATCCTACCAATGGCTGGAAAAGGCAGGACTGAAGAACAGTTCTGTGACTGTAATCATGGGACCACAAAAACAAACCCTTCTGCACTAGGTCAATCCAAACAGAGGTTGGATTGACCCGAGGTGCAGACTGTGCAAAGAAGCCCCTGAGACAATCCAGCACTTAGTACTGGCTGCAAGATGCAGCCAGGGACAGCGAACACAACCAAGTGACAAGGATCATACAGAGGAACATCTGTAAGGAATATGGCTTGAACACTCCGCAGTCTAAATAGGAGGTACTAGAGAACAACAAAGCCAAGATCCTGTGAGATTTCCACATCCACACAGATAAATAGGTACTGGCCAACCAAACAGACACAGTGGTGATAGACAAGGAGGAGGAAACAACCACTGGTGACAGATTTGGTGATTCTGAGTGATAGAAAAATGTGGAAGAAGGAATACGGGAAGCTGGAGAAATATCAGGGATTGAGAGAGGAACTAGAGAGAATGTGGAAGGTGAAAACCAGGGCAGTCCCATTGGTAATCGGAGCACCTGGGGCTGTGACCTCTACCTTTCGTTCATTTTAAGAGAGTTGCTGTGATTTTTTCATCTCCTGTATATTTTCTATTGCCATTTAATAAAATGTTTTTTAAAAATTCTTATCTGATTACTCGATTAGTTGTCAGAAGTAATCTGTAAATTACTTAGATATTAAAATAATTGATCGTTGCGCCCCACTTTCATTAAAGAGTAAAAACATTAATCTTTCTTGTCTATACAGCCAAGTGCAACAATACAGCATTTACTGTACACAGGTACCACACCTGTACCAGTGCCCTCAACAATCGATATCATGTTAATTGTGGGAAATAGCCATCAAGGTTCCAGTAATTTTTAAAAATCGACTTACTAGAAGTTGCTTGCCTTCTTTTTACATTAATTCCATATCTTTTACAGTACATGAGGCTAATGTGTGCAGCTGGCAAATCCTGAAAAAGGTAACTAAATGATTCACATCCACTGCTGGGCATGTTTGCCTCCAGGCCACTAAACACAACACACAGTCCACCTGTCTCATATGTTTCAAATACTCACTTGATGAGTGTCCTGCGTGGAAAAAGGTGAGGGCGACTTTTGCTGGTACGAGGACCAGCTGTTGTGGGGAACAAAGGGAACAAAGTGAGGCATTTGAGAGGGTGAGGGTGCATCGCAGCTGGGTTTATCTGTCCATTCTTGATCTGAGAACTGTGCGCTGTTCTCCAGGAAGAGGCAACAGTCTTTAAGACTGTGTTGCAAATTGGATGCAACTGCAAACTAAATTCCAAAGGAAGCTAAAAGCCCTGGAAAACAACAATACAGCCTTCTAGTTTTAAACTGCCGTTCCATAATGTGTACTGAGAAGCGTTTGCCAGCAATGATGGTATGAACAGTGACGAACGGTGCTATCAGACAAAAAAAACAGTTTTATGAAGGTATTTTATGTTTACCCTGCATTGTACACCGTGTTGGAGAAAAGTATCTGCCAAAGGCATGAATGAAAATATATGTATATACATGTTCCGTGGATTTCAGTGGAATGGTGTCTGATTCATGTTAAGCATCAGCTGGGAGTTTGAAAATGACTGTATATCTCAGTGTCTTTCTAAATCCAGCTACTCTCAGTTCAATAAAAGATTAAACTGCACTCCATAAAGTCTGTCCGTGGAACTCTGGCCACGAACACCATGTGTCTGAAAACTGTGTTCCAATCTTTCTCACTTCATTATATTAGTGCCCTTGTTGGTGAGTGGATTTACCTCTGGTCAAGTGTCAGTGTAATGTATTGATGCTGGAACAACCAAAAGGGTCAGAGGCTTATGGATCTGTGCCATTAGACTGATTTAATCCAACCGGACAGGCCTCAATCCAAGCAGTTTAGAGAAGAAAAGCTTAGGAACAAAGATCAGAATAATGCAGGAAAGCCATTTGCAAAACCACTGAAAAGTTTATATTGACAACTTCAGACATTCCAGTTTGTTCTATCACTATGTTTTTGTACGCATGCTGCCATAACCTTGTGCGATTTCTCCCGTGTCAGTTCAGTAATTGTACGTGCACTTGGCAATTCGAAAAGCACATAATATAGTGCAGGTTGAAAAACTCAAGTCAGCTTAATATCCTTACAAATGTACATATCCACCTCTCTAGAATCATTCTAGCAAAAGATAGACAAAGCTGCTTTATTGATATCGACAAGATATTAATGCAATTTCGAGGTCATCTTCAGTAGAACACGATATTTTATTATTAAGCTGACATAAAGGGAGCACATAAAAGAAAACAAAACATTGCTGAACAAGACCAATTGCTTGTTCTGTGGTTTTCTTATGAAGCACTGATCTGATTTTTTGGCTGGTGCAGAAGTGGAATACGCACCTGCTCAAAGTGAACAACAGTTGTACTAAGCTACTGTGGAGATTTCTTTTCTATGCTGACTTATTTTCTATGCTGAGTACTCGCAGCATAAAACACTCGCCACTGTGTGTAGTGGTTTATTTCAAGCACTTTTTATGTCTTGAACACTGGCAACATTCCTGTCAAACTAGCATATGACTGTAGCCCTTATTTTAGGATTCCTGTTTTACCTGTCCTGACTTATGAGGTCATTTGGCACAGAAAGTTGAAACCTGACCAAAGTTCTGAGCTTTGAGATACATTACCCAGGCACTGAAAAAGATTCTGGATTAATTTAAGAAAGGCACAAGCTACTGGGATTGTTCTAGATGAATGTGAATAAGAAGATTTTTAAAAAAACAGCAGAAAACAAAGCTTCTTATATCATCATACTCTGGTACAGCAGGACCAACACGTCCAGAGCATTACCTTCTGCCTGGCTGGTATAAACACACTAGTATATATTCATAGCCATTTTTACATGCTTGGTCATCAGTGAAACAAACAAAAACCAGAAATAAATAACATAACATATCAATAACATATAAACAGAAAACTGTTAAAATTTTATTGAAAGTTCACTGGGAGCCAACGCAAAAAGATGACAAAGGGCCAAGGAATTTGTTCTGATATTCTAATCTTCCTCCATAATCCTTTTACCATGAAGTACATTGCCGGGATTTGGAACTTGACACCATCATTCTAGAAATCTCAAGAAACAGAAGACATGTCAATCTTATCCAGAAAGAAAGGAAGCCTCAGCAAAGCTTCTGGTAAAGCTGGCAAATCTGGTATTCGAGAAACTGTCACTTCACTGTTGAATTTATGAAGCTCAGCAATGTGTGCAATGAAAACGTAAGGACCTGGGGAAGGGAACAAAAGCGGAATGACTTTCTGGGGCTGCCTTGGAGACGTGCATTTGGGATCCTTATTCGTTGGATTTTTGGACAACGGGAAAAAAATGTACAGAATTTAGCATTTGGCATTAGTATTTAGCATTAGCCCAGATCAGCTGAGTCCCAGAATTTCATCAAATTCCTTTAATAATTAAATCCCAGCTGTTGATCTGAAACATCTAACAGAAGGGGGTGAGAAGGAGTTTTTGTTTATAGTTAAACTACAATGTGGCAAACAGCTGCTGTGCCCACTTCCCTTAGACTGCAGCTGATGTCTATACCTGGGTAAGGACTTCTTCGAGGTGTTACCATTAAATTTATGTTGACACTCCTTTAAAAGGCAGGAGCTACTATCATCAGTCAGAAACAAGGCATCTGGGGTTTTATTTTTAAATAGTATGTACCCTTTCAGCTAAATGGATAATGGGATGTTAATACAGGTGTCAATGGAAATGTCAGTGCTATTGATAATTATATGTTTTAAATAGTGCTTATTTATTATGGTTTTTTTGTAGAACCTTTTGAATGAAAAACCAGAAGCAGGAACCATTTCAGGATTAATGTCCGTTAAGGATTTTCCTTGTACACATAACATAATATATTACATAATTACATAATAAATCACTGACAGTCAACTGCTTTGTTCCAAGTTTTTTCAAAGCTAGGGTACTTTCATCCTTTCAATAACAGTAAGCAGAGTGACTCAAAAAAGTGAAAACTTGAATAGACTACAGGACTAACTTGTGCCACGTGACAAGAGGGGCTTCTTTTGAGCATTTATAACCTTAACATGATGAAGAAAAACTGTAAGAAATACTGTACCAGTTGGTTTAGACTACATGTTCATATGACACTTGGTTACTGTGTAATACATTGAAGTAAGTGTTGAATTTTTTTAAATCAAGCTGCACTATGAAAGCTGTTAGGACTTTGGTTGTTCTATTTACAATAAATTGCTCTGAAAACTGGACAGTTCCTGCATTGTTGTGTTAATTCCTCTGTGCAAACCCACCAGCTGGGGGTAACGCATTTTTCAGTGATATGCTGATAAACTGGCAGCAAGTCATTGGGAAACAGCTGAACACATGAACAGGCTTCCTGTGAATGATACGTTACATTCCGATTCTCGACGCTGGCACTGAAGAAACGCAGGTCACTGTACTGGTCATATAATTTTATTCCCCACCGTGTGCATCCTCTGTAAGGGTTTCTGTATCCATAGTCTTGCTACATAAACACAGCCGTAGGGACATATCAGTTAAACAAGATACATAAATAATAACCTACAGGCCAGTCATACTTCATACATCATTTGAAGCTTCCCAAACAAATACTTGTGGAACTTAAACTTTAATTTAAAAAATAAGGTAACATTTAAATTAGGTCACACCTAACATGACTGGTTAAGTCCCTTGTGTGGAACGCAACAATTCTTAAGGTACATGTACTGTATTTCTGAAGTGACTTAATATATTTCTTACATACTTCTTCTCAAAACTCACTTCACTTAATGATGCTAAAAAGCTAACAGATACACTCATTACTTTCAGAGTAGTTTTACTGCATTACTGGAGCATTAAGAGTTCCTCAAGTTCATGAATCCACTACTGTATGGACTGACTATGTTAACTATGATTTGGTTTGACAAATGGACTGAAATGTGTTACCTGTAAACATATGCTCCTATGAATAGATCACGTGTTCAAATAAAGAAGCCACCTGGTATGGTGCTCTAAATGATCACAGACCCTTTAATGAAAATACAAATACCCCAGAGTCAGCAGCAGCCCCAGTCTCCAACAATGCAGAAGGTTAGTTAATTCAGTGGCTGTCTGGGGATTACTTAGTATAACTGCTCTTGGTTTGACCTCAGAAATAATCTTGGTTGAACCCTATGCTTGTTGCCACACATCTACTATGATGAAAAACACTGCAGATGTGGGCAGAAGCATGCACCAACGTGACAGTGTACACATCAGATAAATAAAGGTGCAGCACTGGAATGACGGCGTTTTACTGTAAGTGTAGCAAACTTTGGTAGGGTGTCTCCATTTAAACAAACCAGGGCTTCTTTCTTTAAGAAAGGGAAACAGAGTCCAAAGTTTAAAGATTACAAACTAGAGTTGACAATAATCATTTTGTAAGCAGGAATACAGTATTTAAAAATCCATCATTACCATATTAAAGTTTTTTCAAAGTGGCGCTTTCAATTAGGCTCAACATAAACTATGGCTACAAACATTGCCAGTTAGGGCAAAAATATGTACTTAAAAATACTGCTTCAAACCATTACGTGTTTGAATTTATGCTGCTTTAAGGTGAGAGAGAACAGAATCTTACTGTAGCAAGGTTCTTAAATGAATAGACGAAATGCACCCTAGAGGGTAATAAATCAATATCCACCACTTAGTGAAAGGGAATAAAATGGTAATGCTGTAATGTTGATCAGAAGTCATTTGCCTCCTGAGCAACTGCAAGACCTTCAAAGTAATCAGTGGGCCTGCTATTGTTTAACAATAAATAATGTTTTTTTCTCTAAGTAAAAAAAAAATTACTTTCTTTCCATTACTGTTAAAGTATTTACCATAAATACTTAAAAAAAACTTTTTAAAACTAAAACTAAGTAAAAACTGCCTTTTTATTTATCTGTGGAGTTCATCATCTTTGCTGTTTTAAGATGCATTGAAATTAACTGACCCTGAAAGCTGTATTTCAACACCTCACAAGAACCTCTTACATTATAAACAGACTGTATCTTTAAATCTATGAGGTGTATGTCACAAAACAATTGGTTTCCATCAAAACACATCCAAGGAAAACACTGTATTGTTTGTAAATAGACAATATTTACCAAAGGCTGCAGTTAAAAAAAACACTCCAGTTTCATTGGTGGATCAGTTGGTTCACGTTCTCTTTCTTTGGCTTCTCAGAACACAAACTGGACGTTGACGGAAGTATTGTGAGACACAGCCCAAAGGTAAAGGAAGTTCACTTCTAGACTTGTGCTTTTTGAGCCCATCAGAGACCAAATACCCTTCCCACTCCAAAAAGAAGACTCACTTAATTTACTCATTAAAACTATGCATCTTTTCACAGCCTTTCCAGTTGCTTCTCTCTGCCCAAATCCTCTACACCAGAGGATTTTGCTTTTCTTTCTCTGCCTAAAACATATAATTCACGGATTGCCCCCTGCCTGGATCCATCCATCTACATAATGCCATTCATAAGATAAAGGGTACACATTTAAAGGGTCCACCATCGGGGATTCACAGAGAGGTCAAATAAGAGTCATGAGGAGACCTCAGAAACGTGTGCTTGTGGGGAAATTCTACAAAAACACAGTTCATTTATCTGATGTTTTTCACCAAAGCAACTTACAATGTCTGGTTTATATATTAGACAACTTATTACGACTGACACATTTGTACAGCCGGGTGATTTTTACTAGAGGAATAAAGAGTAAGTATTTTGCTCCACTATAATACTACAGTACGATACGGTGCTACAGATTTAGGATTCAGTTTAGGATTTGAACATGAGTCTTTTAATCTCATGGCCACACATCAAACCACTATACAACCAAAGCACAAGGGTTAAGTCCACACAGCTGGTGCTGGGGCTGGGTCACCTGCTGAGGCTCCACTCAAGCTCCAACACAATCCTCTTTACCCCCCAGAGACTTATAGTATAAGGTATTTTGGAGTGAACATCAGCTATGTCACTTGTGTGTTTCAGGGCCACATGCAAAGGAGTAACAGAAGCCACCTGAGGCACCTAAGAAAAGCCCATAATTAATTTTCATCAAATAAATATGTCTTGTACCTTTGTGTACCACTCAACCTGAGTTACCAACAAAATGAGTTAAAACCATATGAACATAATAAATGCTCAGCTACAATATTTTTGTATCAGTGTGTAACAGGCTTTTTCTGTGCTAGTTTACAGCTGCGCTACTTTACAGAAGCACGCCGACATTCAGAGCAAAATTAGACATTACATCTGTGTCTTCTCATTTATACGTTTCTATATCCTATTTATTTGTGCGCCTTTTACTTATTTGTGGTGCTATTAGCATTAAAAGACATATTATGTTGGCATCTGGTCATACTGGAAGGTCCTCAAGACTTTAAAATTTCACATTAAGCAAGTCCAGCCACAAGTGTGATAAATGAAGCATGAAATTTCCCAGTGTTGGTAAACCAAGTCTTGAATTCCTTGGTTAATGAAAAACTCACTAGAACAACTTTATTCAAGCACTATTCTGACTATTGCTTCTAACACAAACAAATCAATAATTCCCACTGATGGAGAAAAAATGTAACTCAGCAATTGTTCCACTTCAAAGTCAAAATTTTTGCAGAACACTTGAATTCACTTTGCATCTCAGCTCTTCTAAGTTAATATCCTGAACTCCGTATTTTGAGCTACTGCAGAAATTGTTGATTTAAAGCTGAATCTAAAATGGGTCTAAAATCTATAATAATTTTGAAAATATCTCAAAATCCGAAGTTTTCTATACATGAATACAGTGCAATAGCAGAAACAATTCCACTGCCACACTTTGGCTGGTATGTTAATAACCGTGGCTTAAGATGAAGGATCAAAACCTTTAGATGAAAAAATAGTAGTGCTGACACAAGCATATCCACACACAGGCTGCAGCTCACCATCCCTGCGCACATGAGGCTTCTGGGAATATGTTCAAGTTTTGAGAAACTAATTGGTCCTGAAAATCACAGTCGTGGGGCTTTTAATCACATCTGATCCCTGTCATTATTTCATTATTAAAAATCACTTAGCTGATACTTCTGTTCAAAGGCACTGACAGTTCTTACCACTAGATATTTTACTGAAGTAGTTCAGGCCAAGTTCCTTGTTCAGTACTAGAGTGTAGACACCTCTCCTGGAGGTTGAACCAGCAAATTAGTTCCCAGGCTAAAAATCAGTGTTATGGTTCTTTTTCATGGAAACTATTGCAGAAACAAAACACAACATTCACCTCACAAACACTGCAAAGCTCCTTACAGCATTACCTTTGTACAAATACCGCGTGAAGCAATAGTTGCAAAGCAAGGATTTGAACTTCTGAAGTTACAGAAGCCTTCTGAAGTTAAGGAAGTTCAGAAAACAAGAGGTAAAGGCACACTCAGCAAGGCCTTTAAACTGAAAGAGAAGAGTAAAGGTTTTGTATGTCATCATTTACTTTCCCCTTGAGTACGTTCAATATAATTCTGATCAGATTGTAGGTGTATAAACCAGTCAGCCATAACAACATAGATGATTATGATTTAAATGCTAATCCCACTTCTTGATATTTGCAGTGCACTGCTAACTACATACTGACAATGACAACAAACTCTTTCCAAAACTTGCTCATCTGACCTTTTTTTTTTGTCTTACTGCAAAACTGTCTACAGAAATCATCAGTACATTGTACTCTCATCTGACACCTTTGCTTGGAAAAAACCATCATGTCACAAAGGACAGGTCATCTCAAACTGGTTCCCTGAACATGGCAATGAGCTCAGTGACCTTAAATGGCCTTCCCAGTCACCAGATCTGAATTCAACAGAGCACTTTGGAGATGTGGTAGAACAGCAGACGGGCAGCGTGAATGTGCAGCCGACAGATCTGCAGCAATTATGTGATGCCATCATGTCAACATAGACCAGAGTTTCTAGGGAATGATTCCAGCAGCTTGTTGAATCCATGAAGAATTCAGGCTGTTCTGAGAGCAAAAGGGGGGTCTGGTATTAGAATGGTGTGTTCCTAACATAGTGGCCAATGACTGTATATTCATGCTATATAATGTTATATAATGCTAACCTAGTTGATGATCGACACATATGTTTCGACTTTATTAATTCCTTCATTCACTCGTCGTCGGTAACTACTTGTACAAGTAAGGATGGCAGCGGTGCAGAGCCACAGAAGAATATGGAGCAAAGCTGCACAAAGAGTCACCCTGGGTGGGACACCAGTCCGTTGCAGTCAAACATTATATAAACTAACTATTTATTAATCAAAAACCATAAAACAATATATAATTTGTTACATGTACAACTTTTAAATTGTTAAACTGTTGAATATGTGACAAAATACTTTCCGTAACTCAACTGTACAAAAAGCTTTCCAACTCAGTCTTCTGTGGATGCGAGCCTTGTCCGTGGAACAGCAAATTATCATGGACCTGGAATTATCCAAGGTTCCGATGCCCCTCTGTCTAATTCCTTATTATAATATGTGGGGACTTTTCTTAAAGTCGGCAGCGTTTGGATCCTTCTTGGTGTTTTTGAATTTCCAGAGCACTTGGTTTGTGTGGTACCATTCATGTACTGCACACAACATCTTTTGCCTAAGCCTGTTTGTAAATTCTTGTCATTTTTTCTCCAGTTCCACCCTTGAACAGTCATTTAGCCATGAATGTGTGGCTATTTTTCCGTGCAAGCAACAGCTGTGGAAATACTTATACAACACTGTAATACTTGTCCAGAAATGCAGCTGGCTCCATCGGCTTCAACAACCAGCTGCCAGGTGCAAACACACAAATGGTCATGCATTTGCATGCATCATATGGCCAGAGGACATAACCAGGACAAGAACAGTGCACCTTTTCATTTTATGAATGATTCCTCCATGGCTAAACATAATTTTAATAAACCTTACATAACATCACACCTTTACTGAAGAAGTTCATCCACACAATGACAGACCAAAAAAAAAATCTAATTTTACTTAACAGTAAGAAGGTTCAGAAAGTCAACGTGCAAATGACCTTATTATGGCAAACATTAAAATTTCACTGACTCACTATCATTAATGTGGGAGCAAACAGGAGCACCTAGAGGAAACCCAAACATATATGGAAAGACCATGCAAACTCCATACAAAATGATGTAGATTCAAACCTGCCCTCAGCTCGGCCTCTGCTAAACAGCAGTGCTACCCACTACACCGCAGTGGTGCTCAGCATTAAAAAATTGTTGTGAAAATGAATGTGTGTTTGTTAAAACACCAATGCCGACAATCTCATCAGACATCCATCCATCCATTATTATCAACTGCTTAATCCTAGCCAGGGTCCCAGCAGGACAGAACCTATCCTGGAATCACTGGACAGTAAGCTATAAAACTACCCCCTGGGTGGGACACCAGTCCATCACAGGGAGGGCACAGAAGCACACAGTCACACACAAACACACTCACACAGAATGACATTCATTTCATACAAATAACTGGATTTCTAAAAGGCACATTCTAACAGGAGCAAAGGGCACAGAACTGTCCTTCAGACATTTTCAGCTGAAAAAAGTCTCACCCCCGTTATTGCATTATTGCCCCCTACACATCTGTACAACTGGTGGCGCAACAGTATATATTACCTGTCCCCTTCTAAAACCACAAAGTCAGTCACGTGCATTAAATCTCGAGGCAAAAACAGGAGTTGCTCAGAAAATACCAGGGCATTATTGAACACTGCAATGCACATTTATAAAATATTTACTAGTGCACTGCATCTGTGACATCTGGAGCTTTGATGGTTGACAGTGAATAAAATGTGCTTTTGACTTATTTTAATCTTTCACTGAAACTGGCACGTTAATAGATAGACAGATAGATAGATAGATAGATTCCTAAATCAGTCCTTACAGGTCTGATGTGAGGAGCCAATGGACAGAATCCCTTATGGGGACGGAGACTGGGGGGCTTCCCCTGTCAATCAAATTCAGCACCACACCCTGTGGAGAGCTCCCGCTGCCATGGCGACACGGGCACGAGCGGGTCACGTTCTGCCGCCTGCGCGAGCGGCCGGGTTCCCCTCTTAATAGCTGTATTAATGTCTCGTGCCCGGCGTCCGAAACGCCGGACGGGAGCTGTAAGAAACATCTTCTCAGGACCACGAAGGGAAGCGCATTGTTTTATTATTCTCGTGCCCAATAAAAGTAGCCCAGGGAACAGAAGCCCGACCTCCCATTTACGTTCAACACTGAGGTGAACAAAGGTTGCAGAAGGTGAGACGAACCACGAAGGACGCGCCGCATTAGACAGAGAAGCGCTGCTAATATTTCTTTTTCAACGCATCCAAACCCGCGGTGAAACCGTTTAACCGACTGCAGTTGTGAAAGTGAGAAGAGGCGAGTTCCTCAAGACCTTAAAACACACCGCGCGCGCGCACACGGGGGGCTACGGCTACACACCTTCCGGGCGACGGAGGGACACGAACTTTGCGTGGGTTGTGTGTCACACTGAGTGCCGTGCAGTCTTGTCGTAACTTTTAGCGCGCGGCGTGACGAGGATAATCTCGCGCTAATTCCGCTCAGCGATTCTATTTCGAGTAAATGAACACTCACCGCAACCTTGACAGAGCACCTGCGTGGCGTTCCGCCTCACGCTCCTCCGCGTCTCCACGGGCGGGAACACCGCGTGGAACACCGACGTGTCGTTCGTGGGCTCCATGAAGAACATGTAGCGCGTGCCTCTCTTGAGCGGACACGTCCAGATGAGGGACACGACCGAGTTCTTCTCCAGGCCGCCGGCTTTCACCTCCCACACCTGATGCACCCTCACCCTGACGCGCGAGAGCTCCGAGCCCGAGCTCCCGTTCGGCAGGGACCCGCCAACTTGCTCTCCGGGGTCCGGCAGCTCGCTCGCGGTGCGGCTCGCGGCGCCACGCGCGGCGCCACGCGCCCTCAGCAGCGCTTCCCGCTCCTGCTGGTTGATGTCGCTCTCGCGACCCTCCTCGTGCAGCTTCCCCTCCACCACGACCCCCGCGCGGTGCACGAGCTCCTGCACCGAGGAGGAGGAGGTGGAGGTGGAGGAGGAGGCGGCGGCGGGCGGGGGGGGCGCGCAGGTGAGGCTGCTGGAGCGCGCGCCGGCCAGGTGGACGGACAGGGACGCGCAGATCCAGCAGAGAACGGGCGCGGCGCGGTGACCTCGCATGGCCGGCGTACAGGTGGCAGTGGGAAGCCGTGGGAGGTGCGGGTGCAAGTGCTGGTCGGGCGAGTGTGATCCGCGGGAAGAGGCAGCCGGGGGGCGGAGTTGCTGCGCGGAAAAGTCTCGCAAAGCCTCCCCTGCGTGAGAGGATTTCCCCGTCTGCGGGAGGCATTACAGTCGCGTTTGAGCGGACGAGCGTGGCGCTCCGTCCTGCGTTTTTACACAGCTGCTGTGTCGGCGGCTTCAGCCCGATACTTGAACCAACAACCGTCAGTTTAGGAGCGCCAGTCCGTCACCGCTAACGGTCCCCGGCGTCCTCGCGAGCGGCCACCAAAGGCCTGGAGATGTCGGTCCTTCCTTGACTGTTTCGGACAAAATTACGCTAAAAGTTGAAAAATACTGAGTAAAACAACACGCGGTTCCGGGCGGCAGTTACGGGTTCGTCTAACCGCTCAGCGCGAGGCAGCGAACCCGGGTTGCGTTGGTTAAATGTACAGAAGAAGAGGTGTGAAAAATGTGAAAGTAGAAGGACTCGGGGTGAAAGGGGACTTCAGCCGATACCCGTCCAGGCGAAATAAACGTTTGGAAAACAGGACAACGGCACGTTTGTCCCCCTAGAGAAACGAGCCTAAAGCGGGTGGAAATCGCGTGAAATCCGGTAAACCGGGCACGAAACTAGCGCTCATTTGAATGGGGAAATTTTAAAGCGTCCCGGGGCCCCCGCCGTCACACCTTTACCAGGTAAGAGCAGAACTGAGCAGAAGGGAAATAAACAGCAGCATTTATACTGGAAACACGTTTCCCACAGTTAATGGTGAAGAGCAGTGTGGTGATGTGGTAGAAAACCGAGGTGAGATGATGGATCACAGTTAAACAGGGTGCAGGTGGACCAGGAGGAGGTACCAGCAGAATGGGGGGGGGGGGATGTCCTCGCAGGCCACTCACAACAAATAATCAGAATCGCTCAGATTCGGGGGCCACTTATGTATGTCCTGTAATTCGTGAACCCAGGGTGCTCTTCCTCAGGGAGCTCCTGTCCCACCCGCCACGGTGACTCAGCACTCCACACGTTTGACGTGTTAATGAAAACATGCTGCTGGTTGTTGTTTGGATGGTAAATTAAAGGATGAGGTCTTGTTTTGTCCCTCCGTTTTGCACTCACTTCACCTCGATGCCTGGCAATGGTGTCAATGGATTGGAATGAACTTCCAGCTGGAGATCCTGTTCCTGCGACACCGCAGTAGTGAGACAGGGTGCCGTGGCGGTCAGACCTTCTCAACAGGCTGCTTGGTCCTTTTCAGTGGTGGAACAACAAACAGTAACATGTTATATATCCGCACTTCTGTACCACTGAAGTGGTTGTATTTAGTGGTGCCGCAGTCACGCCCACCGGTTGCAGTCAAACGTTTAGGGAAAAAACAAAATATATGTCAACAAATTTTATTATCCTTACATCACTAATGTGTTTAGTGCAGTCTAAAATTTTGTATTCATTTTTGCATCTTCATTTGCATACATATAACAGCTATGGGCTCTTGTGACTGACGTGCACACAGTACAATTGTGTGTGTAGCTTGTGTGATGTCTGCTGCCCTGTGTGTGTGTGTGTGGAGATCCGCCAGTGTGACTTTTCTCTGCAGGTGACGTCACTACGTGCTGCATGTGACATCATTACTCCCACCTCTCTTTGAGCAGGAAGAGATTAACATGAACTCAGAAATCTGGATCTTTTGTTCTCGGACTGAACCAATATCAGAACCTGCGAGGTGTTGCCCTGAGGCAGTAAAACCAGTAAAATTCCAAAACATTATTTAAGCAATCAGTTAATCAGTTTGAATAACAGGATATTATTAGCAGGAAACGTGTCTTAGACGTCATTAAATCGACCGAGACTTTCGCTGATCAAACATGGCAGCTGTACATTCAGGCCCCCCGTGGTTTCCTAACCTGCTTCACAATGACAACACTGGGCCAAAGTGGGAAAAGCTTAAAAAAAAAAAAAACAGAACTAGTTTGGGTTCTTTGTTTACAGATTTTACGTCAAAATCTGTTATAACGGCAAAGCAGGAAAAAATACTGAACGAAAACTCCCTCTTGTACAGGTTGTTATATGCAAATTACTGCGAGTTTCATGAGTGGTTTTACAGTTATACATGTCCTAATAAGTCTGAGGCAAGAAGCATTAAAAAAGAATAAGGATTTGCAGAAGTGCAGATGATGACACATCATTACTCCGACATCCAACGGCTCTGACAACAGCGAGCGCAACGAAAACCCTCTGCTTCAGTTTCACCTGCCACTCTCTCATTCTCACCCGGCAGATGCAATTTAGTGAGCTGGGAAACTGCATCCATCAAGTGTCTGGGCAGCTTAGGATTCCACAGCAGAATGTGCAAAAGGACATCAGTGCAGACAGCAAACAAGGCTTGGAAATTTATATCAATTCAGTTTGCATTTCCAAAGGTTTTCAGGCCCACAGATGTGGTAATTTAGCGTTTACTGCTCTGTCCAATAAGGCCACTTGCTTCTGAGCGCTGTGATCCATGACTTCTCACAAGCTGCAGGTCCACGTTTGTATACCAAAGGAGTATCTTTTATTTTGACAAAGTTGTTCTCAAATGTCTCCAGAGCCAACAAACGTACTCTTGTTGGTATGAGGGAAACATCATTTAGAACCTTTGCAGTAGGTTGTGATATCAGCAATACAGAATATCTAGAAGGTTCAGTCTGTTGTAGATCTTGTACCCCAACCTGAGCTTCAAAGGGCCCAAGATAGGTTTGCAGACAGGTGGGATGGTCCGAATAGCCGGCTGTTCGCAATGGAGGGAATAAACCGAAAACTCAGAGAAAACTGCTCAAGATGCTAAATGAGCACGGGACCGACTCGTTATGGAAACACGATCAAGTCTTAAGAACAGAGAAACAGCTCATTGGTCACGTGCAGCATAGGGGTTGCAATGGAGAGCACGATGACCTTTGCCTGCAAAATAATCGATTCCACAAAAATGTACAATAAATACCTGCGTTGTCTTACTCTATGAAGCAGAAAGTAGATAAAACCAGTAAAACCCGAACACATTCACTTTGATGCATCAACAGCTTTTCAGCATGACTTACAGCTACCAACTGCTCTCCACTTTGAAAACTATGACAGATTGGTAAAATTTGTTAGTTGCCATTTTCTGTCGATAAACTCGGGTGCGCAGGAGCAGAGTCGAGCACTGTAACAGCACGCCTGAGAAAGCGTCTGGTGTGTTGAGCGCCTGCGTTTCCTCACCCTGACAGGAGAGTCAGATTTCAGGTTCAGGTCAAGTTCAGGTTGCAAATTCTGCAGCACCATTTGGATGAGGTTTAAAGGTCTCGGGGGCCAGATACGCGCTTCAGGTCCATGACCATCCAGACCTCTAGTCTGTTAGGGTCTCGCTGATGTTCAGGGAACAAGTGGTGGAGAATGTGGCCAAAATGTTGTCTGATACAAAATGAGTAGTGTGACAAAGTTCACCAATAATTCACTACAGTGCTGGCAGTTGCACAGTTTCAGCAATGTTCTCATACTTTCACAAAGCCCTGCATGAATTAAGACACTTGCAAGTTCAAGTCTGCAGTCGTAATGATTCTTACGCAAAAAAGAATCTAAGGATGTTCAAGTTCCACACCTCAAAATAAAAAATCCCCATCTGGTAACCCTGAAAACAGACCCACCTTCCGATTGGTCGGTGCAGGTTTATCTAGGCCTGATGGCTTGAGCTGCTACACCCAGCAAGAGTGACTGCTGTGAAAGACACCCAGGTAAAGGTGCGGCATCGTCCTTCACGGGACCCCGAGAGGCCGGCCAGCGTGGCCACTGATGTCCCGCAGTCAGCAGTTTGCAACAAGCATGAAAATACTGAGCAGATGCAGAATTTCTCCTATAGACAACATTTAAAAGGTGTAGGAAGGGAACCTTTTTAATGTTTTTTTCCCCAACTTAAATAAAACTACATAATAAACGTAAGACAAGACTTTTTAACACACTAACACAGTTTAAGACGACATACTGTAGTAAGGAGGCCCGGTCAAGACGGCAGTTTTCCTGCTGCAGGATCCTCATTATTTACTGCCTTCAACCGTAACGGCTACATGTCGCATGTCCGTTCTTGTGAGGTACAGCAAGCTTTACCAGCCTGTGAAGAGCGATTTTCCAAAAGGGAGTAAAATGTAGAAGATCCACACAAAGACAAACCCATTAAACCCTCATCTGTTCCACAAAACCAAAATTTTGTAAAAATCATTTATTGATTGATACCTTGTCCTTAAGGTGTTACCATGTACATGAAGTTATGCTGGTAAATATCATCATAAACCATAAATTACACCTTATGACTGCAACACAAAACTAAACCATTGATCCATAAATAAAACTGTTCTCACCAAAACATGTAGTTTATTGTGATTTGGTCATAGTTCTGTATAGACAAGTATGTGAAGATATATTTTATTTTTAAAAATTAACAATCTGTATTTGTACGAACTGTCAGCCTCAACATTTTATACAAATATTACAGTATTAATTCATGTCTTTAAAACAAAAAATATACAGGAACGAAGTTTTACTTGTTCTCATTTCTGCCGATGTTTTCCTTTAGCGCGTCGTCCGGCGTAACACCACGTCGTCCGATCGCCACCGTGTTACTCCACTTCACCACCCAGCTCTTACTCGAAAAGTCCTTTTTTCTTCTTGGTTTGTTTTGAACCTGCAGCCGAGGACAGGGGCACCGAGGCGGACGACCATTCCGGCAACTTCCTTTTCGCAAGCTTCTTTGTAGCCTGCAGAAACCAACGACAGTAAACAAACATTTTCTCACATTCCTCTCCTTTGAAAGCAGATCAAAGAAAAGTGTTTTTGTCGTTTTCTGCAGTGGAACAAACCCCCAATAAATGATAATAAACTGGGCCTTCGAAAGTGATAAAAGATCAAAGAAAGTTCATCTTGATCTGCTCACAGCCAAATACACGATTCGACCATCAACGTCCAAACGCAGTTGGGGACCAGTGTCAAATTCTTAACACAATTTTTTTGTAAATCCAGAGTCATTATTTACAGGTTGTTTTCTATAAAAGCTAAAAGAACATTTCATTTCAGTTTATACATTTACACATGTTCAGTCAGCAGTCTTTTCTTCGAATGGCATTCAGCTCAGAGTAGAGCGCGGTTGGCCAGCAGAAGAAGCGCTTTAAATGCAGACATGCAAGTATGAGGAATCAGTTTGTCGGTTTGCCCAGTTTTTGCCGTTGTTACACCAGCAGCTGCCGATACAAACTCATTCATTCCGTGAAGCATCATCAGGACCCTCAGACACACCAGACGTTGCCAGCAAATGACCCAAATCCCAATATTTACAACATTTCTTAAAACTACCAATTCAACGGAAAAAATCATAAATAACCTGGAAAAATGTTTGCATTTTGGAAAATATGTTCAAATATTGAGCAGGTGACGTGTCGCTCTGTATTAAAACTGCAGTCTGTCTGGTAATTTTACACACCCAGCAAAAGGCCATTTTAAAAACACAAATGGGCAGAAAAAAATCATTTCAAGGAATCACTTTGGAAAGAATTGCAAGAGGAGGGAAATTATTCCCAAACGGTTTTTTTCAGGGGTTTTCATCTTAAAACCAGTGCCGTCAGCAGAACCTTCTCCCCACCTTCTTCATCCTTTGCTGCGGCACATCATTACTCTGTGCTGCAATTGTATGATTTAAATAATTTAGGTTTGGGGAAATTATTTAACACCAGAGTAATAACCAGGTCACGTTTCAGATTTGTGCATCACTACAATTTATTACATCTTCCATCCTTCCCAACTTTACTTTTCCTTTTGCCAACAAAAGCCGAAACGCAGCGTAACAGACACAGCACTTCATTTCTTCTGGGATATCTAATAAACCGGGAAGAACCTGAGAGCTGAGCTGCCATGTTGTTCTTCATGACCAGGCAGTTTGCTGCTGAGCACCTGAGCAGCGTCATGGGTTTAAAGGAATCCCACGATATTAAATGCAGACAGGAAAACTAGGGGTTAGTTTTCTCCTCGATTTTTCATTGAAGAACCAGACCTTGACTCTAGGAGTGATATATACATTCGAGAAGCAGTAGCTGCAGATGTTTATGGGATAATCAACACCTGGCTGCAGGTGGCAGGTGAGCTGCTTCTTCAGACACACTTCCTAAACATTCCACCCTCATGTCACACTGCTGCCTGGAAACAGTGGAAATGTGCAGATGAAGTTCTGTCTCAGATATAAACACTTAAAGCCTTAGGCGTTGAACACTGCCAGCTGCAAAACGATGTATTTCTTTAAAGCAGTTAACTGCCTTCAAATATATTCCCTAAATACTTTTTGTGAACCTTTCTGGCCTCTCAAACAGACATGGCATTAAGACGGTTTCCACGTATGCAGTCACTTCAGAATCAATGTATCCAGGTTCTGTCTAAGTGTTGTACAGATAGACATGGATACATCAATACCGGAAGCTCTGGCCATCTTCACTCAATTACCATCCATCACAATTCACGTAAACCATTTATCTGCTCTCCCAAATTTCATTTACCGCCCAAGGGGCATTTGTTTTTACCCCTCCATTCCATTTGGAGATAAATCTTTTTTTCGTGAGCTCGCCGTTCCACTTAAGGAAGAGGAAATGATCAAAATGATTGTGCTATTTCTGCCTAAGAGGAAACTAATGCAAACACTCGTGCGGCAGGTTCCGGCGAACAGGGTCACACGGTACAACAACACCTGAAGATGCTACACACTAAACCAGCACCAAATAAACTAGAAGATGAAAGGATGCAACAAAATGGCAACAAACAACCTGGCCTGTTGTGAACTTCTATAATGAATATCTATACCTCACATGTAGTGCAGTGAGACAGAAGGTGCCTCTCCTGAGTCGCAGAACCGCCCGCTGGCTTGCAGTTGAGACTAGAGAGGAAAATTCGGCCTTTAAAACACCCACTGAGAACATGTAACTGTCAAGCGCTTCTGCAAAAGATGCTCCGTCAGCAGGAATTGCATGTGACGCTACTGCGACCTGCTCTCAACGGCAGCACGTTCACCATTTAAAATAACAAGCTGCACGACATTTCAGATGTTCAGTCGCTCTTATAAACTAAGAACCTACTGAACGGTTATTAACATAATATCCTAATAATCACACAGATCAGCGGTTGTCGAAGGGCAAAAAGCCGAGGCGGCAGGGCTGTATCCACTGAGAAGTTCAAGACAGAACACTGAAGGGATCCTTGCCCTTTGTGTGCCCGCTTCCAATATTTCTGTTGGTGCAATATGCAAATACTGAACTATTTCATAAGCAGGACTTATTGAGATTGGGGGGGGGCACAATGTCTGGAAAGGCAGACACGTAGACAGTTCCTTTCCTGAGCGGGAAACGTGAGAAAGGACGGCGGAGATCGGCAGCCGGGGTCATTACGGAGCTGCAAAGAGGTGTGGTTTTTCCAGGAAGCTCAGTGTTATGACCTTTGGCTCCGCTTAATCCTGTTTGCCGATTGATCTGCGCGCAGTCGCCCTGCCTAACAGGATGACCGCTGCAGGATGGCCGGGGGGCTACTTTACCTCTGACCTCTTGCTCACTCCCAACACAAGCAGCTGTGCAGGCCTGACAGCTGGGCCACACCACCACACCTGGCAAAACCTGGCCCCCAGCGTTGCGCCATCTGCACGGGTCACTCCCAGTACTCAGCCGTTTCTTCCAGCTGAGTACAACTCCACTATAAAGCTGTTCCAGTAATTGTACAACCATGGAAGTGGCAGTCAGTCTGACTGACTGCTCACTGTCTGCTCTCCATCACAAGGAGCCTCCTGTTTTTCCCTGGACCCCTGCAGCCCAGGGACTGCGGCTCCTTCCAACCTCCACTCTGCAGACCTCAAAGCCGAACTGCCCGTGTCGCCGGCCGCTCCCTCCCGCCGTCCTCTCAGGCCTCGCCCACAGTCTAACTGTGGTTGGATGAAAGTCTGATTCATTTTTTCTAACTTTCCCGTCTTATGAGGTTCAACAGTTTAGAAAACATTTGATATTGGGTTTCAACAGAATCCTGTTGCCAAGAGCAAGAAACCAAAATTGTCAAGTTAAGCTGACTGGAACACATGACTAACTGTCCTCTTTCTGTGATGTCACTATCTCAGGGGTTCACTTACTTTTTCTCATCTATTGTTTAAATAACAATCACACAAAAAATGTGGGATTGTAAAATGTGTGTTTGCTAAATAAGACCTGACCCTCTTGCAAACATCTAGATAATTCCAGACCGCAATGCCTTCTAGCAGCCATCCTGACCTGTGACCTCCTCCTCTTAAAAGCTCTTTTAAAAACCAACCAAGCAAACAAAATTTCCACAAAATTAAATTATATTTCATCTTCCCATCTTCTCTGAGACCTTTCCACATGCAGTAGACGGGACAACAGCCTGTTCTCCATCGCTTATGATTTCTGTACATTTTCGTTCATGGTAGCAAACCTTACAGCAAAGAAGAATTTTTTTGAGAACAAAGTGAGCAGGTTCTTAACCTGGAGCTGGAGGTCAGTGTGAGAATAACACTAACTAAAGCTCAAAAGGAAATTAACTATTTGCCCAAATTAATTGAAATGTATTATTTGTCCAAATTTGTTGATATTTTTCTAGAGACCATTTAACTTGCGTCGGTTTCTTCCCAGTGTCTGTGGCCTAGAATAGGTCAGAACTTCGTCTCTGATCGTCTTAAAACAACTGTGTAGACTTGCACTCGGACAGATGGGTCACCGAGGTCTACGTGCTTTAAAATCCGATGTTTTCAGATGACGGTCAGTAGACAGATGCATCGAATCATCCGATAGTGACATCATTAGTCTTATTTACAATCCGTTTGACTAGACCTACCACAGCTGTGTTTAACCTTTTCCCACACGTGCATCGTGTGGCTTAAAATATTCATCAGCTTGACCAAATGTATCCCCAATGTAAAGGAAGCTGGCGGCAGAAACAATTTAACATTGTGCTGTTTCCTCCAACTCTCAGTGGATTTACTTACTACAAAACTGAGGCCTCATTAGGACCCACCATTACCCTGCATTGTCTGAGTAAAAATAGTTGCTATTATTTCTTCATTATGACTTTGAGTGGTTCAGAGCTGAGCTCTGCATGCTTTGGCAGGAAAAGCTCAACTCTTCCTTTTCAAGATGGTGTGTGGAAGACAACGCCGGTCCAAGAATAACTGATGAAAAGCGCGCTGTGGGCTGGTGATTGGGGGCGGAAGGAAAATTACAGCCCAGGTCGCAGACAGAAGCTTGAGCTCTACAAAACTAAACTGCAACAGAACAGTCTGGAAAATCTGCCGTGACAACAAAAGGAAACACGATGCAAATTTGTTTGTTCTAAATTGACGCTGTGAAGGCCAAGAAGTGTCTGAAGATCGTCTCGGCAAGGTGTTCGTCAACCTGCGTATACGTGCGGGCCGGGGCTACACTTTCCAAGGGTGCGTTTCAGTGCAGTAATACGGCTCCTGAAACATCTGCCATTATTTCTGCAAGACTCAGCGGTTACAAGTGAGTCGACACAAAGTCAAATTCCATCAATACTGCGAAAAGAAAAGGCAGGAATGTGAATATTTTGTAATTAGATTATTACTTGTAACAAATTTTTCTATCCATCAAGTAAGCACTTTGACAGGACAGGAAAAGTATTGTATAAAAATCAGCCGTTAATTTCTGTCTACAGAGAATCTCCCAAACTGCCCTTGTTACTGTCCTAATCCCCCTTACAGAGGATGTTCTCCACTTACATATGAACCACGTGTCTGGGGTGGGTCATGGGACAAGTTCCCAGAAATCCTAGAAATGTATGGAGAAAAAAAAAAAAAAAAACAACTTTTTTCCCTCCTCGGGGTCTCAGCTACTTACACACTTAAGCGTCACATCCTTGCATCAGGTTAAGAGAGGAAATTACCGTGGTGAATTATGAAGACATTCTCCTAAACACAGGCCCACGAAAGGTGAGGAGCACTGCTCCTGTAATGTTTACGTCCATAAGACAAAAAAAAAAAAAAAAAAAAAAAAAAANCCCAGTCGGAATCTCGACCTTAACGGCCTCAAACGTCCAAAAAAAAAAAAAAAAAAAAAAAAAAAAAAAAAACTTTCATGTGCACCTTTGGAGAGGTTTCTGAGTCCAGCTCCTTGGAGTTGTGATCCAGCTGTGACTGATGCCCAGATGTTGACTTCATGCCCTTGTTATGGGAAGTTCTGGGAGCAGAAACGGGATCTGAAGTGCAGGGTACAGCACCAGCTTCTGATCCAAATTCCTGAAGGGAACATCGCATCATGTTTACAACTTGCTGGTAAAAGTGGTTTTGGAGGTACTTACAAGAGAAATTACTGAAGTTACAGACAGAGTCTCTGTCCCAATTGTGAACTATGGACCCAGTGTTATATGTAACTTGTACTGATTTTAAATTGGCAGCACAAGTGACTTATTGTTAAAAGTGACTTTAGCGATATGGAGGGGGGATACAAGCAAACTTCTGGCCCTGGTTTCCTAAGTTATGGAGTCAGTGTGTTTGTATGCTGTAAAGAAAAAACACTGAATGTTCTGCTTAAACACCTTTGGGGAAAAATGAGAGAACAACTCCTTGGTGTCCTGGTCCATGAGTGGTGGATTTGTAGGTGGGAGCTCATTGTGTTTGGTATGTAATCTTTTAGGAGAAGAAAAACCTCGGGACTGCGAGGCACATCACCAGCTTTAGGTCCTGATGCCTGAGAGCCGAGAAGCTTGCCGCTGTGTAATGATGGGAAACCACTTCATTGCAGAGACTGAAACTAAACCTGCCGCAAGGCGGCATTTGTATGGCTTAAAGTGCTATTAATATTCACAAGGATGTAAGGTACTGAATTTCCTGCACAAACACCTGTGGAGGGGAATCAGAGAACAGATCCTCGGTGTCCTGATCCAGATGTGACCGATTCCAGGAAGCCAGCGCCATGGCTTCGGTGTGCGAAGCTTTGGGAGCAGAAACAGCCGCTAAACTGTGAGGACCTGATTCCTGAAAGAGACCCATTTGGAACTTGTGCACCATTTCATCGCAAGTTATTTATATACAGCAAATAAAATGCAACTTGGATTCACTTACACCAAACACATCACTTCGCTGCCAGTGAAAACGGGAGAGAAGAAAGGATCTACAAGACCCTATTCTCTTGTAAAATGCATGACATTTATTATTGTCAACTTTCCTTAGATCTTCCTAAGCGCAGTGTGTGAGATGCCTCATTAATCATCATATGCATATGCATTGTTCTTCAAGGCACTGGCAACTTACACAAAACAAAATGGGTAAATGCTTTCCATTTCAAAGCAAAGAAGTTTTTTTTATTTGAAAAAAAAGCCTTGACATTTGCTGTCGTGACACAAACAGCAGATTTACTTTTATCTAATCTGTATAGAAGTGCTCTTGTGTGAAGACAACAGTTAGGAGTAGCAAAAGAAAGTGGCTATACAGCTTACCTCGGGCATGGAAATTTCAACGAAGAACTCATCATCACTCATACGCAGCTCAGCTGGGAACTTTGCTGGTGACTTCTTGGAGGAGGACAATTCTTTTCTTGCCCTCAGGGGTTTTTCCTGTTAAACATATCGATGGACTGCACTCAGGACACGGGAGACACTCAACTGTATTGCACTTACACTGAGGACAGCTGTTCAGATGCAATCCTTTACTAATGAAGATTAACTGAGCTCCTGACTTTAGAAACAGCAGCCAGCACCATGACAGGACGCAGACCAGGATGTCAGTCCAAATCTCAGGACGGGCTACACTATTATGCCTTTGAACAAGGAGCACCACCTTCATTCCTAAACTAAAATGTCATGTAGCTTATAACTGCAAGCTGATGCAGGTAAAAATGTCAGCTGAGGGAAATACAGTTAAGTACAAAGATGATGTTCTATTCGTGTTCAGAGTGTTTCTTGTGTAGCACAGTGGAGTCCCACCAAGGAACCAAATCCCCTATCCTACAACCTGAGTTTCCACACTGAAGAGAGGAGCTCGCAGGGAAGACTGTGGGAAAAAGTGACAACGCTGATGCTATTCGGACATTTGGACTGAAATTGGCCTTTCCACAGTAATCTGTTTGAGGACGGGGCCCAGATGTGTGGCCGGCTTCCGAAGCATTTGCTATATTATTTCCGCAAGACTAACTGAGTCAACACAATATATTTGCTTACAGATGAAGTGAAATTTCATCCATAATTTCAATTTCAAATACAATCAATCTGAATATCAGCATTCTGTTTGAAACAGGTGAATGCAGCTTTTATTCAAGAAAATTAAGTAATTTTAAATTATATTTTAAACAGAATTTTCAAGTTACCTTGCAACGTGATTAGTTTATGTTTTTTTAAGAAATTGCTGAACACTCTGGACGGTAAACATGATTTCGAAGTTAAAAAAAAAAAGAACGAGAAGACGGTGTGTGGTGATGTATTCACTGTTGTGATAGAGTGTGAATCACAGCCAGTTGAATGAATGTCTTTTACTCAGGACTGACTGAACTCCTGAGCACCTGACAGCCAACAAACACCCTGTTACCTCGCTGGGTAAAAACGTCAACACAACTGGCTGAAGTGCTGCTGCCCCCTGTTGGTCATGTTCACCAACTGCTGCTTGAAAAAAACTACTTCATCGAGGCGCGTTGATCAAGTCCTGTACATTTAGCTGCACTCCACACCCTCCATAAAGTAAGAATAATGTAAAGCTCTGACTATCATGCATGTTATGACCGACACATTAAAATGTTTAACTCAGGGGTTCGGGAAAGGCTGTTCAGGAAGTAATCACACCTGGTGGAGAGGACACTGACCTCTGGTTCAATCCACTTTAATGCCTCCTCCTTCACCGCTGGGGGAGCGGCTTCAGGGCCCCTGGAAGCAGGAGGGGAAGACGGGGTTGGGACTCCGGTCTTTTGCAGTTCTGTTACAGTCAGCTGGATGAGGAAGCTGCTTATGTCTTCAGGCACCATGGCACGAATGGCCTTCATATTGTTGAGATCTGAGAAGGGTAAAGGCAATATTATTGCTACTGTTAAAGTGTTTAATAGACACTTTTCTCCAAAACAATGTGAATTTATATATATTTATACAGCTTGAGTGGGTCAAGTTAGTCGAGAACAATAAATTAAATCAAAGATCAGGTGCAAAACCTAGAAAAGCTGAAAGGACGTTGGGATCTCGGCCAAACGGATGTGATTCCTACAGCAGATTCGTGGTGACAGGACTTGGGCCGTCACTGTTAACACACTGAATACTTCGCAATATACTACATGATGCTATAGTTGTTTGAGAACATTGGCAAACTATTTGCATGCTCTGTGTTTAGTTGAAGATGGTGGCGGCCTTTAAAAATAAACAGGAACCTGTAATGTATGAAAAACAAGTTTGGGTTCAGCAGTGCAGGGAGTCACTGAACAGAAGCTGGTACTCAAGTTGATAGGCTGATCCTATCTTTTTTCCACACTTATTTCATCAGGGTCTGGGGGGAAAAAAGTCAGGACAAATATTTTAATGATTCACTTAAAAGCCTGATCTGCAGTCTACAGCACAGACTACAAACTCAGAGCTGGCTGTAGAATCCCCCCGCCCCAAACACCAAAACTGATCAATTCACAATTCGGTTGTATTAAATTGAAACATATCAACCCTCAGGTGATGTCTCAGCCCCAGTGACTGTTCTGTGGAGGTCCCAGTAATGAGCCCACGGTCAGGGGTGTTGCACTAGTACTCGCTCAGGTGCATTTCTCCTCAATTTGGAATTATGCTGCCCTCCTCATTGCAGGTTAGATGTCAGAGAGATGCAAAATCTATTTTTAAACCCCCCTGCTTGGCTTGGTTAGAAGCTGAGAGAAAAACTGAATTATGTGTGACACTCAGAGCCTGAGCTGGGGTTTTAGTGACAAACCCTAGAGGTTCCATGAGATAAATCACTGAAGACAACAGTGATTCAGCACGAAACTAGGGAAACATGTCCCTGCGACAATCAGGGAATAACATCCTTCTCCCTGCACCTATAGTTCACGTCACAGGATGTGAGCCCTGGTATCCCCTCTGTAAAGATGAGCACAAACAAAAGGCCAGTAATCTATAAAGGTGAATGTCTGTCTGTTAGTTCTTCATGCACTTTTTTTTCATGCATTTTTTTTTTTGAACCACAAACTTGAAATTTGGCCCAAAGGTGCTTCCCCTCAACTTAGATTTTTGCATAGTCAAACACACATGTGCACGCACACATACACACATAAGTGCAGTGCACCTCCAGGCAGTTTCCAGATGATTTGTCAAAAAACAGAAACGGGCCACTTCACACACACACACAGTGCACACACTGACAAATTTATTACATAATGTGTTATTACTTTTTACCTTTCCAAGCCGGCTAGCACTGGGTAAACGCAGCTAGTCTTGTTTAAACTGAAGTCTACTTAAGTAGTCAAACTAACACCGCTTTTTGGTTACTATGAGTCCCACAGGAGCTGCAAATCCCACTTTGCCCACAGTAACGTTTGTCATCTGACTCCATAAGGTACATAACAACGTAACTGCTCTGTACCTGAATTTATCGGGTGGGAAGCGATGATGCGGGTGATGGTGGCACGGTCTGGGGCAGATAGGCCTGCCCTCTCTTTGTCTAGTGGGTATCCAGCCCTGGCAGCCTGCAGAAGATGGGATTCTACCACAGCGAGAGGTAGGCTGCGCTGGTCACACACCTGTCTCTGTTCACACACACAAACACAGCCAGTCAAAACAGACAGCAGCAATCACATTGGTCTTAGAATACACACACAGCCAAACACTCCCCACTGACTGATGTCTGTAGTGAATTATTGATGCCACGTTTCTGAACATTGAAATTAAACACGCTGTTCAATTGTTCAGAGCATACATTTGTCATGTTCCCATTTTCCAAGCTCAGCTACAGCTTTGTAGGATGGTTCAGAAGGAACTGTACATTTAAGACATGGTGTGCGGAGTGTAACTTACCAGGCTCTTTTCTTCGTTCTGGAAGAGTCTGTAGGTTACGGCAACACTGTCTGTCAGAGATACAGAGGGCGCCACTAGTCCAGCTCCTTCCGCACGTAGGGATATTGAACTCGAAGTCACCTTGGCCTTGGGAAGAGGCAGGACACACACAAAGACATTGTAAAAAAGAACCATTAAAAGGACATAAACTCATTAGATGCATCAGTTAAACATTAAAAACCTCCTGCCGCTGAAAGACAGCATGTTCTCATATTTCCATACTTAACCCAAAGGCATTCAGGCATCTTTGTTAAATAACTTGTAAAAAAGTTAAGGTTCAAACTGTTAATGACTTGCTTTTGTAAACAAGCATGAGGTGAAATGGTTTCAGTTTCATTTCTGACACTTAGAGTGAAGAACCTGCCCGTGGTGAGGGGCTGTGACAGAACACCTCACACACAGAGAAGCCATGAATCTGAAGTGATGTTCCATTCGAAGCCTGCGAGGCCATTCGCTCTGTCAGACATGAGCCTTTGGACAGTTTGTAACCTCACCAAAACAGGGCTACCTGGAGGTCATGGGCCTGGCAGAACTCAGCTACAATTTGGAGCAGCGGTTCCAGCATGCGGGACTTGGCCTCAGAGACTCCTTCCACCTGCCTCAGGCTTCCCACTGTACGTGGCCTGCAAATGCAGAAAACCTCTATTGGACAAACGGCAGCTCTGCACACAAACAGTCCCTCAACAGCTTCCTCACGTGCACCATTCAAATGATTTGGATTCTCAACAGGGGTCTTCAAAACACCTCATTGTCACATAAACTTAACAGTAATTTGCAGTTTTAGCAACACAAAAGGAAATCCTTAACATACCTGAAAAATCAGAGTACATATAAACCCACTTTTACACACACAGAACACAGTCGTGTTTCACTTGGCGCTCAGTCTTAGGCCACATTGCACAGGTCATTACCTGATTCTCGCCATGTCAAGGAGGACCTTGTTCGTTGCCAAGATGGCTGGTGGAATATCTTTCTCACTGGCCAGTTTCTGGCGTCCAGTTATTAGCTTGCCGTAAAGTTGTTTCTGCAAAACAAAAAGAAGCGGGACTACTTTACACTGAGGGTCTTCTGGTCAGCGACAATGAGATAGGCACAATGAACACATTTTTCACAGCTTTCAGGAAATTTAACGCTAAAAGCATCTTACGGTCCCTTATTAGCAACATTGCAGTCTGTTCAGATGACAGGAATCAGTTGCTGGTGCTGAACATCTGGTAAAAGACAAGACTTGGAGGTGCACCACCAAAAATCAATCTGCACACACTAAAGGGAGTCCCAGCTTATGGTGCCTTTAAATGTTTGTGGAGCACAATCGCCAAGGACTGAGACCATCGATTAGGGAGTGATCAGGTACTTCGACTGGTGCAGCATCACTTCTTATTCAACATATAGTCTTTCAGTGCCTGGTAACAGCCAAACACAACCACCCTACATCACCCCCACATCCATCACCATAACCATTTACTTTAAAAGTACTAGTTCCACCTTACCTGCAGTTCCAACTCCCTGGGGGAGACAACACTAGTTTCCTTTGCAAGAGATCCAGAGGACAGCTGAGGCTGGACCCTGCAGCAGAAAATCAGGGTTAAAATGTGGAAGAGCTTTAATGCACTTCAACAATTCCTCATTTTTCAGTGGGCAACAATTTCATTTTGTGTCAGATTCAAAAAGTGTAACTCAATCATTGCACATTATATACCATGTCTCATGTGCTGAGGTGTATATTTTCAAATCAATGGAAAATTAGAATCAGTACAGGGGCTGTGTCATGTCCACTAATGAGAGGATGCTATCTGCAGAGGACAGGATTATTAGCCATACGAGACACACCAGTAACTGTGCTGATGCACATCCACCGTACCTGGGAGAGGAAGTGCCAACAGACGTGGGGATTTTCTTTTGTAGATGGATACATTTCTCAAATCATCATATATAATCAGAAGCAGTAAATGTGGCTTCACTGTGATAAAACACTGAAAAGGAGGTGAAGCCAGCCTAGTTGTGACAGAATTAGTCGGCGCTGAGAGGAGATATCACACCCTACGTGTGGATTTCTCTAGGTACCACAAAATTTCACACTCATCCAAAAAAGGAGCTGTTTAAAATCTGAGCCCATTCCCTGAGGAGAACTGTGATAGAGATGTGAAGAACAAGCCCAGAATTTAATTAAAAAGGATGTCTTGGCTATACCATTTACCTGTGAGATTACAGATCCCTCAAAAATGTAATGCACTGGAGTGTGTTGAAACAGCAGGAACACAACAGGAAGCAGCTAAGACATCTGGAGCTGATTTTGAACAGCTATTATATCTTAACTAGAAAACTGTAACTAGACTTTCAAAACCATTCCAAAACATTCCGTGTAAATCCACCCTACTGAGGCCCCTGCTTCTCTGAAGTAATATTGTAAAAGACAGACTGCTGAGATCAGCTATAACCTCACAGTATATGAACACACAGTGTTTGCCACTCAAAGGGAATTTAAGCATCACAATGTAATTGGGCTCCCTAATTGTTCCTGTCGTGGGGTTGGAAGGGATTGGGGGGAACAATCTCAATTCACTCCTCTGAAGCCAAGGCACAGTCTCATGTGAAAGAACCCATGGAGAGAAGTGTTTGGATCCTGCTAAAAAAGTACACACAATGGTGTTTACCTGGGTAATGGGATCCTGGCTGTCAGATCATCATCAGGCTGCAGGAACAGAGTCCGTTGCATCTCGCACTTTGCATTGCTCAGCCACTTCTTGCCCTTTGACACAAAAAAGTGTCCATATGGGAGAAAGGACCTTCTCAGTGCTTTCAGAACCATACACTCGTACTAATGCTGAAACACCAACCTTCACTGTCTACAAATGACTGGGAACTGGAAGGAAGACAAAGACATACCTTAGAGGTGAGCTTGCAGAGGGTGGCGAAGCTTTTGTAGCCCGTGCTGTTCTTCAGGTATTCCTCATCAATGAGCTTTTGGGCTAGCACCTTCCACCAGGTTTCAGACATGCTCCTCCCGGTCCCGAACAGGGAGTGTTTGTGGTAGATGTCTGGGAGCCTCTGGGAGCTCTGGAGGAGGAGTGCGCAAATGATCCACAAGTTTACAATGGGGTTCCTAGCCTTCATTTCTGTTTGCAGGGAATCCCATGGATGGCATTTAGGGCACCTGTATTCTTACTTGTTATTATCAAATGATTTTTTTTTTCATTCAGCTGAAACTTTTCCAAGGGAATTCCAATATCAGGTTTGTACACTAAGGTACTTTTAATGATTTATCCCTTCCTATAGCTGGATTTTTTTTTTTTAAATATCAATTCAGGTTAAGTTCCTTCACAGGGTTGCTACAGAAGAAGCCAGATTTGAGCTGGGGTTCTTCGAGTGCAAGGTGATGCCTCTTAGCACCACACTACTTGCTGGCCCCTTTTTCCCCCCATTGTCAATGCCCAAAACATTCACATATCTGTATGATGCAAGCCAAACGTAATGGGAGGGCCTACTGGTCACCTCTCGTCCATGGGACCTCACCATACCAAATGCTGGTAAATATGCTAGTAAATAAACAATTTGAAAATTTTACATTCAGTTACAAATGAACAAAAATCCTTTGATATTTTCCACTTAGTCTGAGTTCTTCCATCAGAAACACTTTGAACATCACAACAACTGAGACCAAGTAACATGCTGTGTACACACACCACACAACTACACAACAGGGTATAGCATGGTGACTGAACCAGGCAGGGCATGGCACTGAAATGGCTGAAGTAGGACTCACAGAGCCGCGCAGGAACAGAATGGGCACAGTGGTGCCAAATTTCTCATCCAGGGCGCTGACAGCACTCATCAGCTGGTAGGCCTCCTTACCGAAATCCTGGAGCGCTGGTTCTGAATGCTCTCTACTATAGCTCAGCACTGCCCTGATGATCAGCAAAGGACACTTCAATTTGGCATTCAGAAGATCCTATTGCCACAGGTAGGTAGCATGCTGGCTGCAGGCTAGGATTTGTAGCCTTAGAGTTACAGTTCAAGTTCTATTTTAATATTACCCCCCATTTAAATGGAGCAAAACTGGAAAATTCTTGAAAGTAAAATACTGAACAAAACCATAAAACACAATGATCCAGATTAATACACACAGCAAAACAGAGCAATTTTTATTTTTCAAAACAACCTACCCAGATCTACAGTTGTCGCAACAGTTACTGGTACCCATGATGCCAGAGGTGACTTTCCGTAGTTGCTTATCTTCAAAGTGAGAGAGTATTAATCTATAAAGAATACAAGATAAATAATTTTATCATCATGACGATAGATTCGAAAAAAGGAAAAATATCGTACTTGAAATGAAGATGTTGAAGAAATAATGTTCGAAAAGGAAAGATCCTAGAATGCACTTAACCAAAACTTTAAATGAACATCCCTCTGTGCAAAACGTAGAAATCTAAGCAAAGCAGCCTTGAATCTCAGCAAGTACTCAACAGTCATGATTAAATTAGGATGACAAAACTGCAAAATTTTAATTTTGGCCAAAACCCTAAGTGTGCATGTAAATTACATCTGAAAAACCAAAACAAGAAAATATTTATCAATTTCAATAAATATAACTAAAAAAGATACTTGCTCCTTACTTCCTCCTGCACCTCTGCGACTTGAGATACTTTTCCATCTTAGCCATCATTTTCATCTTGTATCCACGGAAGCGATTGCTCTTCAGTTTGTTGAAAAGAAATCTGTGGGTTATATTCATGTTAAGGAAGAGGAAAATGTTTGCTTTTATGCTTCCTTATGTTGCTATAGAACAATATGTTGTCGTGGTTGTTCTAAATAATAAGTGAGCTCCATTCACCTGTTCAGTACCATGTCCCTAGAAGCCCACAAAACGTGGCACGCGCAGGGAAGACCATCTCTCCCGGCACGGCCAATCTCCTGGTAGTAGGACTCCATTTCTTTGGGTGCTCCATAATGGATTACCTTCCGGATGTCCGCCTTGTTTATTCCCATCCCAAAAGCTACTGTGGCAACCATGCACTGGAATTAACAAAAATGCATTTCTTACATTCCAGCTGAAAACGGATCATCAAAAACAAACAAAAATTATAACAGCCGAATGTTGACAGCAATTAAGATGATAGCCTTCTCAAAGGTCCACTAAAAGCACGCTAACCTTTCTCACAAAATGAGTGTGAAAATGCTGGTTTTTCTATGTGTCTGTGTCTACACTTTGAAAGCACCCACCTGAATCTCATCCCTCATGAAGCGATGCTGAGTCTCCCTCCTCTGCTTGATGCCCAGGCCAGCGTGGTACACCCCGCAAGAGATGTTGAGCTTGTAGAGCTCAGCCGACACACGCTCCGCTTCCCTCCTCGACGGACAATACACAATTGTAGGGCCTTCAAATTCATACTCTTCCCTGAAAGGTCAGATGAAAGCGATGGACAAAGGCATTCACACGTCACATATTGGAATATATGACAAAAAAAAAAAACATGCAGAACTTACTATATACTGTTTTTTCTGCATTTAGGATCATAGTTTGCACTTATGCTCTATAGCCAAATGCATGGCTCAACATTTGATCACCACAACCACTAAAACTAACCCTACGCTGCCCTTCTTGACCAGGAACTGCTTCAGGTCCTGCTGGACATCCCCTGACTTGCAGTGTACATCCAGGAAGATGTTGGGCCGGTCAAAAGAGGTGCAGGTTACCACAGGATTAATCAGCTTCAAGCATTTTACAATGTCCTCCCGGACAGATGGACTAGCAGTGGCTGTCAGTGCCAATATAGGAACCTGGGGAGAAACGATGGATTAAACACATCTGTTGCTCATTCAGTAACTACCTGGGTTTAGCTGTACTCTAGATTTTTACATCTTCCCTCCATATTTGCATACCAAACAAAAGCACAGGAAGAGTAAATAAAGATGGGATGTCATCAACTCACATCACCAAGAGTCCTCTTCAGACTGCTGAGCTTCCTGTATGCACTTCTGAAGTCATGCCCCCACTCAGAAATGCAGTGAGCCTCATCGATTGCTAACAGCGACAGCCCTAAATAAAGAAAACCTTTTTTAATATACTATATTATTCTTTTGTTGCTTGACTGACACTACACAACTTTTGAAACTTGCAGTTTGGCACTAGATATTCCCTGAATATTTCAACACTGCTCAAAGGTACAACATCAAGTATTTCAACCAGAAACATTCATGTTACAGGAACACACACCTCATCATTTTCCTTTCCGTGGTCTTGCTTAACACATTGGTTCACACATCAACATCCAGAAGCTCTGGCTGTGTGTAAAGATAAGAACAGCTGCCTCTTGCATGTCACTCACCAATACTGTTATTGAGCTGCTCCAGCAGCCACATGCTGCCCGTACAGAATTCTGGAGTCATGTACACAACTCGGTAGTGGCCCCTGCAGATGAACCCAACATTCAGTGCACAGCATGGTTTAGAATGCAGGAGAACAGCAGTTCACAACCTGATTATATACTGTCTTGAAGTAAATAATGCCCTTATATCACTCTAAATTAAACATTAATTCTCTATCTGAAATTGTAAAAGCACACATTTCACAAAAGGAAAAAACATTTAAAATGCTTTAAAAAATGCACTTACTTTTTTACATCAGACAAAATGTTCTCATTCTGAGCTGAGCCAAGGAAACATGCTGGAATGTTTGACATTCTGCAACAAAGAAATAGTGTACAATTGACATATTAGAGCATAAATTAATTTGTTTAACAGATTTTCCCTTCCAACACACAGGTGTAAAAGCTGCCAGCTTCATTTAGTCCAGGCGGGACGTGAGACTGGCCATGACCAGATGAAGTTAAAAAAAAATTTTAAAAAAAACCCCACTTTGTTCCTGTATAGATTTCATATAAATTAGATATTCTCTCTGTATCACACAACACGTTTACTCAGGTCAAACATCCTGGCAGTCCGTGTTTTCTGTTTGGGACCACAGCTAACCTGACAAGACACTGCACACTTCAGCCTAGAAACTGGAAATAGCCCAATTGTGATATTAAAAGTTCTGTTTGAAAGGGTTCTCATCTTCTCATTGTGACACACAGGGTGTAACCTACCTGAGCTGCAGCACTTGGTCCTCCATGAGTGCGATCAGCGGAGAGATGACAACACTGACCCCCCCGCAGTACACCGGCGGGAACTGAAAACACAAACTCTTCCCGTAGCCTTCACAAATACAGAACACACAAATATAGACCAATATTCAGCGTCAAATCTCCACAACTAAACAGCTCTCAAAACATCACTAAGCGGCATCACATTCACTAAATTGACCCAGAATGAGATTCTCCCATGCCTGTGCTTTGAGTGCCAGTGAAAGGCAAACCTCAGGGCATTAATTCCTCACATTCACCAGAATTAGCCAGTACTTTCCAGCATTAAATTGATACAAGGAAACTAGAGCTCAATTAACTGAGTCATAGCTTGTTATTATGTGACTGCAAATTTAAAAATCCTGCACTCTTGGCTACAAACAAATGCCCCAAGCTTTAAATACACAACAGAACTCCAACTTTACTACAAAGTGAAATTCTGAAACCATAATAATTTATATAGATATTTTCCAGACAGCAGAGTATGGATATGTGTAATTCTACTGAAAGAACATTCATCGTGTCCATTTCCTTGTTTGTTATCAGATTTGGATCTTTGGAGAAAGAAAAAGAATTGTATTTCATCAAAATAAAAGTTTTTAACTGCAGTATCTTCACGTATCTATTTGTGAGTGACAACACATCTGTTAGGTGTCAAGTCACAGTCTGTGGACTAGGGTGGTGTGCTGCTGGAGAAACAATCTCTGTCTGTCTGCCCATTTGTTCTTTATGTAGAGCTGCTTTGCATGCTACGGACTTGAAAATTGGCATACAGGTATTTGTCACCTTAAGTGAGGTTTTTGTATGGTCAACTTCTGTACATACATACACACTCACGTGACATTACAGACATTAGTGCCACACGGCCCAGGCAGTTGCCAGCTAATCAGTTAGGATGAGGACAAATGGGCCATTTCTTCCTCTCTTTCCCTCTCTCCTTCCCTCACTCAGACACACACACAGACAAAGTGAGATGTGCCAGTAGGCAGTTCCAAGCAAATTTGTCAGTAGGATGACAAAGGGGGAACAGATCTGGCTGAGAGGGAAGGGAGACGGGAGTGAAGGTGCTGGAACAAATACCCATACTAGAAAGGGGGGGTGATTGTGGGGGGGGGTGATTGTGGGGGGGTTCAGAAACAGAAAAACACCATTGTCATCATGATACAGAGCATCAACAGCTACTAGTAGCTGTAGTTTCTATTTCAGCACACATTACAATTTGTAGTATCTGTACAAAATGAAAATGTAAAAATGTATTTTAAAAAATTATACATGACACACATGGTGCTGCATACATTAGTGACACAAGCGTAATACAGTTTGACAATATACCATATATTCTGTTATTACTTTTCCTCTTTTATGCCTTTCCACTGGACTACGACTGATGTGTGGGTCACTCAGTGGCATCTGCCTGTTTGACAGTGCTAACAATACTTGTGCATTAAATGCAACCACTTCAATGGAAATATTTTGGGGATATATAATGTGCTATTACTTTTTACTTTTTCACATTTGAACCTTCTAACCCAGGCAACGCCAGGTAATTCAGCTGGTAATATACTCTAACAGGGAAAAGGGGAGAAGAAAATAAAAACCATTATCCACCAATCACCTGTTGAAACCTCATGGACAAATCGCAATTTCTTCACATTAACATAACACATTCAATTTCCTCATAAATTCTTCTTCTCTTTCTCAACTAGGAGTAATTATTACACAGATTATCAATCATCACTAGCCATTAAAAAAAGAACTTACCTGTTGCCATGACAACAAGGTTATCTCTTCTTTCATTTAGAACAGAGTAAATGACTTTCCACTGTACACTGAAAAGAGAACATGCAATTTTTTCAAAGGAGAGGAAGAATACAGAGGGGATGAAAATGCAAATTCTATCTCCCAGCTAAAAAGTAAGATTTGAAGGCTTGGAAGTGCCAAGTGGCTGGTTATCAGGCCTGATGCTTATGTACATAAGCAGGCCCGATACAGATTTTGAATTTATATTTCATTTATGCAGCTGAAATTATTATCCCAAGCCACCAGTATGTCATGATACAAAAAACATCAGTAACAATTCTGTTAATTTCCAATAAAACCTTTCAGAAAAAGAGACAAATGCCAAAATTTTATTTTCCCAAAGAAACAACAGACAAGGTGCAAAAATTAAGGGGCTGTAATTTAAACAGATCACTGCAAAACCTCCCCTGGCACAGGAAATGCATTAAGATGTAATCTTGGGAATTAACATAAGAGGAAAACTAAATAAGACAAGGGTAAATGGCAATATGGAATACCATTAGCGAAGCATAACACAAAGACAAAATTAATATTTTTAATATTTAATAAAAAATAAACAAGCAAATAAGAAACACAATACCACTCTACTTACGGCTTAAAACTGGAATGGCCAAAATACTTTTTCAAGCATTTAATCTGTTCTGAGTTTGGCTCTGGTACTGAAGGGTCTGGATGTAAAAGGGAGAAGGGGAAAATTGATTCAAATTACACCGACGCGCTCACAGCTTGTAAACCACGACAAAGTCCAGAGGTCAGTTCCAAATTACTCTGCCTAAATATTGGTACTGGGCGCTGCGCCCAGCTGCCCCAGTGAAATTGGATTTCATCATGACAGGGGAACTTACGACTGAAGACACTAATTATCAACAATTTTTTGCTATTACTGAAGCACCTAGAGCAATCTTTTATTAAATTCTTTATTCTGAATCATAAATTCATGCTGAGATGGAAGAACAATTCTTACAATATTCTTTTCACAGGAACACTGATAGTGACAGACACAAATGTTTATACATGTAGTGCAGATCAACAAAAAAACGAGTTTTGAATACTGTGTTTAGCATGCAGACAAGAGGTGCTTCATTTTTGGTCATGCAGAGAAGAGACACTATTTGCCTGGCATGGAGAGAATATACTTTGAATTTGTCTGCTGTGGAGACACAGAGGCATTGCCTTTGTCTGGCATGCAGGGAAGAGGAGCTCACCCTGCCCAATTAACACCACTTCAGACAGTTCTGCCTCATCATCACCATCCTGGTGTTTTAGCACATAGGTTCAGCGCATAATAACCTATTTTGACAAAGTTAACAGGCGAATGGTGTTACCTAACTCTTCCTCGGCCTCCTCCTCTATGCCCTCGTCGTCTTCTTCATCCTCCACTAATCTGGAACGACCATCCTGCAGCTTTTGGCCCTGGGAGCTGGACTTCTCCAACTCTTCCAAACACTGACAACAACGTATAGAGCACAGTTCCAAAACAGTCCTCAGCACAATCTTCCTGTGCCACTGATTCCCCACACTGTCTGTGACTTGCAATAAAGCTTGTGTAATAATCACATGCAAAACAGCATGTGCAGCTAAAACAAAAGCTAACAAAGATGTTTGCAAGGAGAATGTGCTGGGAATCAATCTTATATTACTGAAAATAAGAAACAATACAAACGACAATAATGGCTATAAGCCACATTACTCATTATAGGTTACCTGCAGCATCTCATGGTCCAGTTCTTCATCACTTTCAATTACAAAGGAAAGGTCAGAGGAATTATTTAAGGCTTCTTGGTCCTGAAAAGAAAAGAAGAAAACCCACCTTCAATATACACTAAAAATACAGTATTGAGTAACATCTACAAAACACTGCAGAATAATTATACTGTAGGGCCAGGACTCTAATATATAGTCTGTGAAATTATATTTGCATTAAAAATTAATCATTTTATGATAAAACATTTCCATAAGCTTGTGTGTGTTTTAATGTTCTTTTATATTAAAACATTTCTTGTATGATGCAATAAAAATGGCCATTATCACTCAACAAGTGCAAAAGACAACCTGGAATCCCAATGTGGACTGCTCCACAAGATCTTCTTGTCTTGCTTGCATCTCCAACATCTGAAGTTCATATGCTGTTATATCTAGAGACATAATGCATTCGCTGAGGTTTGTATTACAGTCTGTGGATTTCCCAGCTTCTTTTACAGGGTCAGAAACTCCACCGGAAACCGTAAGATTTGTATTTGAGTGATCCGCATCTTCAGTTTGAGATGATTCCTGAACATTGGCAGCTGTCTTGTGGTGACCATGAGGCATGAGTGTCTTCTTATCTGATGAGTTTTGTGTCTCTTCCCCAAAACACACCACTTCAGAGGTGCATTCCTTATGGTCATATACCATGAGGGAGTGTCTTAAAGATCTCAACTTAATAGTCATATCCTCCACAAATTCGGCAAGGCTGTAATGGCAGATGTAATAAGATTTTAAAAAATTATTCTGAATAACCGAGTTTTGTCTTCTCTTGAAAAACAAGGAAGGAGGAACATGTCTGAAAGAAGTCTGAAAATGTCATACCCATTGACATTACACTCTCCCTCAGGAACGTAGCCTGCAAGTTCCTCTAGCTCACTGGCCATGTGAAGCAACTTCTGTTTGACTCCACTCTGTGAACTGCTGCTGCCTACATATCAACACAATATAAAAATAAAATAATTCAAAAACAGAAAATATGTTAAATGGTTTTATGTAAATGTTCGAGGCCTTAGGGGCAAATATTTAGAAAAGCAGTACTAACTCGCTGTTTCCACACAATCTCCATTCTACAGCAGTTCTACTTCCACAGTGCAAGCATGATGTAAATTTATGTATTCAGTGGTTACTCACTCAAAGTCATATTCTTCAGTTTGTTGTAAATGATCAGACCAGCCTAAAACAACAAGAAAGAGATGTCTGCAGAACTGAATTAACAGAGTGCCTTTTGTGAACTTCCTTGCCTGTGGATGTGACAGTGACAGTTGACTACAACATGATGCAAGTCCTTTATTCCATTTTCAGTGGCTTTTTCTTGACTTGCATAGAAAACTGTCAACCTTGACTAAGCTTACATAAGCATCTGTGGCGGCGTATATTTTTTGATCCTCTGTGAGACCAAAGTCATTCCATTGACTGCAGCGGACATCCTTGTCTTTCTTGAGCTGCTTGGTGAATAGGTGCTTCAGTAGGCCATCCAGACTCCAATTCTCCACACACCTGAGCTAAAGAGAGTGCGGCACACCACATAAGCATAAACACACCCCTTAGGACAACAGTCACAAGGCACTGTTACTTCATCTTCTGTTGTGTTAGCAAGTTTTCCATACACACAAGAGCAATAGCACTGCAATAGAAACCACCGTATGACAAGAACTAGTTCTTAATAAAAATCAGGCTAACAACAATGCTTTTTTAGTATCACACCTCCACCTCCAGGTGCTCCAACCCCCATGCATGCACCCTCTCACTCCCCATGCAGACATGACATCAGTGGTAGTACTAACATGCAAAGTGTATTGTACAAACATGAAACTTAATGACATTAAGTGTTTTTACGTTAGGTAACTGTTGTTTAGTTTTTATCATGCTGAAATCACGGGTTTATAGTTATATAGGTGTTTTTGGATTTGCTGGGAGCGCGTTATTTATTGCCTGATTAAAAATAATGGGAAATAGGTATTCATTATCCAAAATTTCAGTATTGGACACATTTTCATGGACAAATTACACTTGGACACTGAGGGATTACTGTACATTATATTTTGATCACCAGCAAAACATTCATACAAGTCTTCTCTTCCAAACTTACTTTTTCATTTGCCAAATCTGTAAGCTCCACAAAGTTGTTCAGCTTTATGTCAAAGTCACTTAATAGCTTCCACATGTCTCCTTTGATGCCCACCCCAACCTTTCTAATATTCTCATCCTGTAACAGCACTTTCAGACCTGAAGGAAACCCTGCAACAGAAACACCAACTAGAAGCCAAAACCTTTTGCGTATCATGTTCAGTATTAATTTCTAAGGTCAGGTACAGATTTCATTCAATATGACACCAAAACATTTGCATTGTGTGTTTGTTTATAATAGTGGTTACCAAGTATTTTTTCATCCACTTTTCCATTATCAAGAACCAGCAGGTGGCATAATGGTTAAAGTTTCCACCTTGCAATCTAAGGACACAGGTTCAAATCTCACTTCCTGTAGTACATTTTTTTTCCATCTACTAAGTTTTTCACAGATGAAAAAATATCAAGGCTATACACTCAATTGTAAGAAAGAATAAATGAAATGGAAGAATTCCTGTGGATAAGGAAAAAGGGAAAAATTCTGCATTTTCAGTGACCTTCGTGTTTGAACAAACCTGACATAGAGGAGATGTGGAAGAGGTAACATTTCTCATCAGAAACACAAAGCTGGATCAAGGCAACCTTCTTTGTTTTCCCCTTAACAAAACAGGGTGGCCATTCCATATCAAACCCCACTGCAGACCCAGGTGCAAGACTGGACCTGAGTGAACAACAAGTTGTAACAGAAAAGCCTGACTGGAAATAAGCTGCAAAAAATGCAAAAACTGCAATGTAGCAAAATGTGCAAAGTCCTCTACTAAAGTGAGGGGGAGATTGTAGAATGACACAAAGCCAAAAACGTTCCATAAAGTGAGCATGAAGTTAAAGTGGGTGTCCTAGGCAGTTTACTGGTTTACAGCGACAGATTTTATTATCCAGTGTGATCTTTACACATCATATAACAGTAAATGATTAAACAGCACTGGCTTTCAATATCTTAGATTGGTTGGACAACTTGGTTTACAGTAAATTTTCCCCAATTTCATTCTATTAGTCTGTAGAAGAAAATGAATCCAGTCGTGTAGGAATGACGCATCACATTATTTAAAATCTACCTGCAAGAGGGAAGGCATAAGCACACAAGTCCACAGACTCTACACAAATAAGTAATTTAATGCCAAAACTCATCGCAAAATAGATCCCACTGCAGATTACCTTAAATCCTCAGTTAAAAACGAGCAGTCGTTTTTCTCGTGGCTGTAGATAACAGTGCCACTGAACTCCAGGTATGGCAGCTTGTCCTCTATTATGTTCTTTTTATACAACCTTTTCTGGGCCTGTAGAAAACAGAAAACATTTGATATAGCTATCTAGATATTATATTGCTGGCAGTAAACAGAACTAAGTAAATATTTGAAAAATGGCAACTTGAAGTGAAATGATAGATATGCAACAGGTGCACAATTTTTTTTAAACCAATGTCAGATAACTGCAGCGCACTATGGCAATCTGCACCTTTAGATACTTCAATTAATGGACAAAAGTTGCAATTTGAAATGTAATGTTTCATGTCCAAAAATATCACGCTGAAAGTTCATATACAACTGTACATGAACAATCAGTTTGGTTACTGTCAGAATAAGCTGGGTTTGAAAGCTGAAAAAATGAAAACATGAACACATCCTCAGGAGTGAAATGGCAGTATATGAAATACGTGTCGAGGAACAAGAACAAACAGAAAACTAGTTTTATTTGCATAGGACCCGCAGAAAACTGAAGCTGTGGTGCACATAGGCAAATAAGCAAGATCCTGGAAGGGAAAGCGAGTTATCAGTCATCCCTCAACGTGGACAAGCATTGCCTGAAATGTGCCTCTTCGGATAAATGTTCACATCTGCACAACTTATAAACGTAAAAAAAGAAGCAGCAATAGATTAATTCCTGAAACTTGGAGAACAGGTGAGTACCTTCACATTCCCTACTCTCCTCACCTGTGTGGTCTTCTCGTCTTTCCTTTCCTCTGACATCCACTGTGGCAGCCTCCGGTCCGACATGGTTTAGTTTATTTCAACTTAGTAGAGAGAAAGGTTTCGGTGAGGGATCTTGCACTTCATATGGTGTTACTAAGGACTTGATGACCGATGTGAGCCAGCAAATCGTGCGGATGAACACGATACTGGTAATAAAAAAGCTGAGGCAGTATTGCCAGCTACAACAGTAGTGACATTTATTTACCTGTTATTTAGTTCCTGGCTTCATATACCTCTCGTTTGATGAAGTTCGATAGTTGCCTGCGTCTTTCTGTGCAGTATGGTTTGTTGTTTGAGTTGTGTTACGTTAATTCCACAAACTGGTAGAAATCCTTCGTTCTCAAAAGGGAGTCCGACAAGCTAAGGCTTGTTTATTGTCATGTAAAATTATGATTCAATTGCAGCCCTAACTTATTAGCACTGACAAACGAAATAACGGCTTCGTTAACTTAAAAAGAATAACTAACTGTACCAGCTCGCGTTACTGTCGTTAAGAGATACTCCCACTTCCCCGTCCCGCCAAATGAAAGTCGTTTCCCGTTCCAGTCCAGGGAAAATGACGTCATGCGCCGCGCCGCTTCCGCTCGTAGAAATTTGCTGCTCGTAACCCTAGAGAAGAGCAGGAGCCTGACCAAAGCCGTCGCTTAAAATGTCTGCGTGCCGCCTTCGGTGCAATTTATTCTTATTAACGATGCTAAAAGATTATTTTAAAGATCGTCTTTTTATTTTCTACTGAGTGATCAAAGCAGTCGTACTGTTAAAGCAGCGCCCTCTAAAGCTGCCGGTGATCGGGCAATTCCTGTTAGCTGCGAGCTAGCTGGCTAATTAAGTAGCAGCTAACGAGTTAGCAGCTAGCAGAAGGAGAGCAGAACGACGGCGTCGGTACCGTCGGCTGAGACGGCACAGGCGGTGGGACGCGGTCCTCTGTGACATGACGCCCTGAGCTTGACCTCTAACAAGACCAGAAAAAAGCCGCACTGCTGATGACATAGCAGCGCTGTCGTTTCCCCGCTCGGTCGAGGTTGTCATTTTCCCGCGGGGTTGTGGGTAACTCGCTAATAGCCCGACAGTAATGGAGAGGAGACATCAAGCGGAGTAGTCATGGCTGATAGTGGTGGCAGAGGGATGGAGCGCGGCAGGGGGCGGCCGGCTGCCGACTCCACTCCCAGAGCCGTGTACCCCCCGCAATACCTCCATCCGGCCGTGCAGGGCGTGCAGGAGATCCAGGAGCTCGCCTCGAAGCGTGTCGACATCCAGAAGAAGCGCTTCTACCTGGATGTGAAGCAGAGCGCAAGGGGCCGTTTCCTGAAGATTGCTGAAGTTTGGATCGGCCGGGGCCGCCATGACAACGTGCGCAAGAGCAAGCTCACCCTGTCCATGTCCATGGCCCCTGACCTGCGCTACTGCCTGGGGGACTTCATAGATTACTACGCTCACATCGGACTACGGGGTGCCCAGACACCTAGGTCCGAAGAGCAGAGCAACGGGCAGAGCAGGCAGCAGACCGATTCCCGCAGGAGGCAGCCAGACCACCACCCGCAGCCTGCACCCCTGTCCCCGACAGGGTCCGCCACGTCCGAGGAGCACGCCCACAGGGTGCTCAAGAGCGAGTTCATCGAAAGGGACAATAGGAAGTACTACCTGGATCTGAAGGAGAACCAGAGGGGCAGATTCCTCCGCATCAGGCAGACAGTGAGCCGGGGTCAAGGCTCCATGGGGTACTACGGACAGGGCATCGAACAGACCATCGTGCTGCCTGCGCAGGGCCTGATCGAATTCCGAGATGCCCTGTCCCAGCTCATCGAAGACTACGGTGACGAAGAGGCCGACGAGCGAGGTAGGGGCAGCCGGAACCACGATGAATCCCCCGAGCTCCCAGAGGCCGTATCCTTCCGTGTGGACAACAAGAGGTTCTACTTCGACGTGGGGTCCAACAGGTACGGCGTGTTTCTGAAGATTAGCGAGGTGCGGCAGCCGTACAGGAACACAATCACTGTGCCCCTCAAGGCTTGGGCCCGGTTTGGTGACAATTTCATCAGGTATGAAGAGGAGATGCGGCGCATTTTCACCTGCCAGAAGGAGAAGAGGACAGAGCCACACGCTGACAGTGAAGACCAAGAGGATTGACAAAGGGGTAACACCACAGTGAGCTCCAGAGGAAACATTGCAAAATGTCAATGACATAAACAGATAGTTTATAAAAAAAAAAAATTTTCCTAATAATGTACCTCTGAAATACTGTACTGTATGACTCTAGCCAACTAGCACTTTTAAATTCATCGTTCTTATGTTCCATTTGTGAAGACAAATGATGCCATCGATTGGAAATGTGTGCAGGGTTAAGGAGAGGAAAGCCTAGGTAGTTCACTTCTGAACAATAAAAGTGATCTATGGGTTATGCTACCCGACACGTTGCATTTGGGTTTAAAAGGTCGTAAGCTTTTAAATTCTTTTGACTGAGTGTATGCGTGTTCACATGCGTGCGTGTATGTTTGCTTGTCGATGTACGTATACACGTGTACTTTCCAGCGTAGGTCGGTTCACTCCATGGCTACTGTATGGAAAGGGGTTTTTGATGATATCTGTACCCCTAAATTTTTTCAGTAGTGCTTGTGTGTTATGATTAGGTCCATCAATATGTGCACTTTACACGGTGTTACTTATTAGAAATTGCCCGTTCTGTATCCTATCACAGTTAGGATACTGTGCTGTTTGGGCTGTTGTGTGTCCTGCTGGGACATCATATACCAATAACAAAAAATAATTATTCCTTTGCTGTGTCACTATAAACAAAGGTCATCAAAATGCCAAGAGGAAGCAAAAAAAAAAAAAAAAAAAAAAAAAAACACCAAGCAGATGTCAATCAAGGGGTTCAAAATCTGTTGCAAGTCTGAGTTATTAATCTCTCGAGGGGGGAAAAATACACCGAGCAGCGAGCAGCACAACTGTCTCTCTCCTCCTCTTGTTTGACGTGTTTCAGGGAGATGTTGCTAAGGCATTATCTGAGTGCCTGCCTTCAGATTTTGCACCCCTGGTGAGCATGTTAGTAATTTTATTTTGCCTTAAAGCCATTCTTGGTGGTCCAGAGCTTACTTGAAATCAAAATCTAAAATTACTTGAAGCACCCAAGTCATGCCATGTGCGTATTTAAATATTTAAACATTTTCTTGTACAGGAAGCAGCCTATGGCCCTGGTGATGAGGTGGCCCTCAATTGCGGGTTAATTAATACATGGTGGTCACTGTCTGCATCTAGGCAGCTTCTTGCATTTGGCATTGATTTAGTTAACATTACTGTACAGTGATAGTATAAAATGTTTTTGCTTTGAACTGTAGTTTAGAAAATCTTGTGGTGCTACTGAACATAAATTGGCAGTTCTTGTGGAAATGACCCTCTTTAAAGATTTAAAAGATTCATTGTTTAGTCAAAGCCCTGGTCTCCTTTCTTGACTGTAAATGTAAGACTAGTGAGTCAGGCTGTTTATTTCGTGATGGAGACTGCTGCCAAAAATCACACCAGGTAGTCGGCTGCTTAGAAGAAAGGAACACTACTTATTTTGTGAGTCTGGTTTGTTTTTGACCTATAATGGCATTTTGGTTCCTTGTAAATCCACACGTCTGTTGGAGAACCCTTCAGAGCATTCATTTAATGCCTCTTACAGACTCAGATGGGAGACATAGTTTCTGCTGAAAGTGAGTTTAATTTCTAATATGCATTTTATCTGCTGCTGTATTTATAAATTGCCCATCTAGAGACATTTTATATTCTGTAGGTTCTCAGTCAACAAGAATGCTTTGCGGTAGCTTCCAGGCACAATATTTTTAAATGTATGTTTGCTGGCTGCTAATGTGATTTTGGTGAACCCTGTTTCACTGAAATTATTACATTTGAGTTTCAGTCGAGTAGAATATCATTATTTGGTTTGTGTCCACGCCTGATTATCCAGACAAACCAAAGTTTTTAATACTTTGTGTTGTCTAGGCCTGTATTAGGCATGTAAACATGACAGAAAGCTTTTAAATGTTATTTAAAAAATAGAACATTTTCCAGAATGCTTTTTTTGGTGAGTTGTAGCAACATTCAATGTATGTTTACAGTATGCAGAGGAGCTATGAATTTGGTTTCCCCTATGTGAGCATTCTAAGGAGTTCATGATCTTGAAATCTGTCCTCTTTTCACGGACGTACCCCTTAAGATTTCAGAATTGCAGTACAAAGGTGTCAGACCAATGTGGGGTTGTAATTGTCGCACAGCTCTGGGGTGGATCATTTGTAAATGAAGGGCATTAGGTTGGAAGTATTGAAAGTTGAGGGCGGAAAATATAAAATGAATAGGATGTCAGCAAGAAGAAAAAGTGTAGTGGTCTAATTTTGTCATGACACGTGGTACTTTGGCGAAAAATGAACAACTCTTCTGTCTGCAGTTGCACTTGACCACATGCTGTGTAACAATGACGTTACATAGTAGTTTTAAGGGCTTTACTGCATTGTTAATCTTAAAAGTGACATTTTGTGTATAGAGCTTCAAACTACAATTCCTTTCCAACTTGCCTTATCAGAATATTTTTTGAAAACAAAGGCAAAAATAAGTTTTGAGTGAAGAGTCATGCTGACCCTACATTTGATGACTGCAAGGATGTGCAAAGTACCCAAATGTGTTTTGGTTGCGCACTTGCTTTTCTGCAGCACATAGCCAGCCTGTCTGCTTTTTCCCCTGATATATAAGGATTATTACTGTTTCCTCTAAGGAATTATTCCAAGGCATAACCTATGTATGGTAAAGCTAGCAATGGGTGCTGCTTTTTTGCCATATGTGGAAGGTTTATGTACAACTGTCATGTTGACTGTCGTTTACATGTTTTCCCCCCAAATCTGTTTACTGCTGTCAGTTAATCTTATTTAAAACGTAAAGTTAGAACTCTCATAGTAAGTACATGTGGATAGATGCCTATAACAAGGGAAACTTTAAAATTCTGTACAAAAAAAATGTTAATATATACAATATAGCTGGACAAATCAATAATGATTATCGGTGACCCTTCTCTGTCCTAGCCGAAAATATGCTGTTTTAATACTTGAAAAGCACAGCTGGTTAGATTTGTAAGTCTGTAGCCGCTGTCATTTTTATAATACGGAATGCAGCTTGATGCTTTGAAAGACATGCAACAAGACTTTCATTCCTCTGAATTTTATTTGTCCAGATTAAAACCTTAGCTGCACAGCAGCTTTTTTTTCCCCCCAGTAAAGTGAACTATATTACAACATTATAGAAAGCACAATATTTATGAAAAATGGGTCCATAGCTTTGCGGCAAGTGATAGGTGTTTTCTTTTATTTGCTGTGTATAAATTGAGATACCAGTTTCCTTAAATGTCCAAAAGGATGACAAATTCAGTTGTCAGTTAGGAAGGTGGTACCTTTTGGTTGCTAAAGCAACGATTTTTATCTCGTGGTTTTGGCTGCTTTGGTGGTAAAGTATTCATGGTTTCTGAAATTTTATTTTGTGTTCTGTGTCATGTTCCAAAAATGCATTTAATGATCTTTTTGGTCTTTTACTTATTTATTTCTTTTATAGCTTTTCCCCCTTTGCTTTAGAATGGAAAGGCCTATTTCCCTGGCTCTGCCTTCCAATTTCTCTGTTTAAATCCCAGAACGTTCATTCTAAAGGGAAAATTATTTAAAAATGAGCATTTCCACCACAGCATCTCCCCTGTCTCGCTAGGAGAGAGAACCGGAACCCCGTGGTGCCGGGTTCTTCCACTCGGGTGACAGAGACGATGTAGGTCTGCACGTCATCCTTAGAGCGCTGTTGCTGCAGTCGATTATTCTCAGAAAACTGCAGCAGTGGCCTTCATCCTGTAAGATTTCTTTGGTATTTTAAAGCTTTTATATATATTTTTTTTAATTAATTTATTTAAAGCACATGATATTTCAACAGTCCCTAGTCTTGACTTATAACATCAGGACTAACCAAAAAAAAAATGCGGCTTCTTATCTGAAGAAGATTCTCTGTACCATAGTAATATGTCAGAAGTGACATTCACACGTTATTTATTACATTCTTCAAAACAGCTGTATCACTGTTCAGTGTAGTTAGTTCATCTTAAGTTTTTGCTTGCTCTAAGATGTTACCTGTAAATTGAAGTGAAACTGGGTTACCATTGAACATTGTTACGTGGTCTCAGCACAAATAAGTTTTTTTTTTTTTTTTTTTTTTTTTTTTTTTTTTTTTTTTTTTTTTTTTTGGGGTATTTTTCCTTTGAAACAAAANNTTTTTTTTTTTTTTTTTTTTTTTTTTTTTTTTTTTTTTTTTTTTTTTTTTTTTTTTTCTTTCTTTCTTTTCTTTGGATTGGAGGCAGTCAGTTGTACTTTCAAACTGCTAGTACCCCCATGGTTTAGAGCCAGCAGCTATGAATCAACTTTAAAAGATAGATATATATGTATGTGAATTCTTAATTATGTTTATAAATGCTCGTATGACTATTGCACCAGCTTATATGAGCAGAAAGGTACCAACATAATGTACAAGAAAAGCACTTTATACATTTCTGTGCACATAGGTTTTTTTCTTTTCCTCATGAAAATATAAAAGTTTATTTTAAAAAAAAAAAAAGATTAACATTTAGTCTTGGTCACATACAGAATTTATGAATTCAAATATATTACCATACTGAGCTTTATTTATTATATTAAATTTGTCCTCATATGTTTTGTACTGTGCGTTTTTGAAGTTTGTTCTAATTAGATTTGTCTGTGTTTGTGGAGGGTGGATTGGTGAAGATATTTTATGCTTTTGCTTGTTTTAATGGTGGCATTTTCAGTGGGACCCAAGAAAGCGTCAGTGATCTCTAATCCAAAATATCTCTGTACAAAGAATCATTTTTAAAAAAGAAAATTTTAATCCACTTATTTATGGTAATGAAAATACTTTGAAGTCAAATGACTCAAGTACCCAGCTGTGTCTGTTTTTTAAAAAAAAAAAAAAAAGGTTGACGCAGAGCCCAGCGCTGCCGTCAGATGAAGTGTGCACTATAATTAAATGTTCATGAAATTGTTGTTTCATCAAGTTCAGCTGATTTTGTTCCATTTAATAACTTAACAACCATGGCACATTACTTGTTATATTAAAAGGCCGTAAAGATGTAAGGAAAGACAGTTATTAAAAATACATATCAAAGTTAAATGTCAACGAATGCATATTTGCTCACATTTATTCTTGACATACAAGTGAATCAAATCTGGACTGTTATGCAAATAGCAAATGTCCCCACCCTTAAGCCTTCGGGACATATTTTTCACTTTGACTGCTTTGCTCTCACTGAGGATTCTACGTCGGGTTTTCAGATTGAAAACCTTTTTCTTTCTGTTATCGGAATCCTAAAACGTGTGGTGACAGGGTGACAGTGATGAAGCTGTTGCAGGAGAGCTCTGCAGAATATGAACAATACTGGACATACTTGTGAGCAAATAGCAGTCCATGCTGTTCAGTGAAACTGGGTGGTGGTGGAAATACTGGTGATGATGCCAGAAGTGATGCAGTGCAGACTTCACCTCTTTAGATGTATTACTGAGCTGATAGTTGTGTATGTAGTGTGCTGTGCAGGTTTGGATATTGAAGAAGCTTTGTTGGGTTTATTTTCTCCCCCCCCCCCCCTTCCCTGTTAACTTTTGTGTTTTATCATATTTTTCTGCAACAATTGCAATTTAGAATTCTAAGTGTTTGATAATGATTTAAAAAGGTGAAACAAAGTGTTTTAGTGTATCTTGGGGTAAATGAGTGTGTACATTAGCTTGTCCTCCTATAGTCCTATAGTATATTATAAGACTCAAAACAAAAAAGCAATTGTTCTATATTCTAGCACTTTCTTTAACATGTGTACTGTATTAGTTAATGTTCTACATGTATGGTACTGTATAAATATTCATTAATTGCCTTGTAGTGTTTGTAAAAGGTTGCGACATGTAGGATACTTATCTAAGAAATTCCAAGGTTTTTGCATGTCAACAGTTGGGTCCAGACAAAAGAGAAAAAATACATTGAAAAAAGTGGTGCTATATACTATAATATAATGGTGCTTTTATGGATCCCAACTGCATGCATGCTGATTAGGAAGTAAAAATGCAGAAAAGGAAAAAAATGACTTGAAACTGAATATTTTGTTCAAGGACAAAAAGTTTTGTGATAACGTCTTTCCTGAACACACGCATTTCAGCGCAACTGTAAAATACACGCTCACTGTGAGAGGAGCCCTCTGCGATTCACTGCTTTCTGACCTCGTGTCTGTCCTGACCGCTCAGAACTGCACATGTCAGAAACGTGCCACTGCTGTGCAGGTGCGTGTCGATGGCTGTGCACACAAGCGCATTCCGGACACCTCCGTACGCCGGCGTCCGCAGCAGCTACGCAACCTTCCACAGTCCGCAGCCTGCAGCATATGATCTTTTCTAAACCTGACTGCACCGGCCTCCCACTCAGCACTTAGTGCAGTTAAGCAGTGATGCGTATTTTGCAGCTACCCTGCCTTCGTGTGTCCTTTCCAAAAGATCTGTAGACAATCGTATGAAAGAAAAGCAGTTTTATATAGTTCAAATAGAATTTTTTTTTCCTCTTAAAGCAGCTTTTTACATGTAGCAGGGATTGGTTTGGGTTGGAGGGGTTAGCACTGGGTTGGGGGGTGCATCTCCCAAGGGGGTTAAAAAAAATAGTAGAGGTGATATTTATGACACAATGTTTTATTGGTTGTGAGAAAAGTAAAATATAAATACAGTATATTAAGGTTATTTGCCATTACTTAATTTACTGTTAAATTATAATGGAGGAATCTGACTTCTGATGCATGTACTCTGAGATGTATTTCTCTTGTCACCATGATCACTTGGAAAGGAGGTACCGACTTGACAAATAAATGACCTTGCTCTTCTGCATCTTCTGGCACTATGCGTGTTTTTCTTGTGAGCTGTAGCAGGGGCAGTGGGGCCATGCAGGGCAATGCCAGCCAGCTGCTGGCCCACAGGGGGGTTTCCACTTGAAGAAAACAGCACAGCGGTCACATACAGTAGTGGTAAAGAGTAAGGCAGAGTGAAAAAGCCTACTCTGGGGATGCCCTTTGTGTTCCCCTACTTCTGAACAGGAAGCCCTTTAATTCTCCACATCTCAGCAAGAGTGTGTGTGTGTGTGTGTGTGTGTGTGTATAAATGTCCTGATGCAAGCAATTGTTTTAGGCGTGTCTGCTAAAAAAAGTTGACTTGGGCCAGACTGATGCTTTTGCGGTTTTGTAAAGTTTGTTGTTATTCACAAGGGCTATTAATTCTATGCAGCTATTGAGACGTCTGGAAGTATTCAGTACGATATTTTACACCCTGGATGAAGAACTGAAACTATGTGGCAGATTTGCAACAAAAAATAAGCAGGGTTGTGTGGTTTCTGCAGTATGCAATGACTGTCCAACTTTGTCAAGCACACTGCAGTAAGGTATTATTCATATTAAGTGAGTATTTGAAGGCCTTTATCCAAAACAATATAGCTGGAAGAATTAAGGAGGTCTTTCTGGCTTTCTTGTATTGTAAATTAGTGCTACCATTCCAGGATTCAAAAGGAGAAGAGGTGTTAACTTCTAATATACCAGAGTACCAAAGATGAAAATGTGTTGTCGAGTTATAACTGGAAGCTCAATTCATGGCATCCAGTTATATATACGTGACAGATTATAGTGCGTCACAGCAGCGTTCAGGTTAAGCAGTTGTATTTGTCCACTGCACTGCCTGTTACTCACATCAGAAAGGGAACAGATCGGAAAGACTGACATAAGGGTCACGCAGATCACACTGCACATGAGAGCTTCTTTATGTCCCACGTCCATCCTTGAGTGGTCGCCACTTCAGGCCTGACATCGTGAACCAGGAAGGAAGCGGGAGACATTCTCACAAAATGTGAGAATTGTGACCCAGGAGATCAGATACGCCCGTGGTATCAGGTATCAGCCCGATGGGGAATGGCAGGGAGGGGAGTCATCACAAAAAAACACCTTGTCCAAAATGGTGTTGCACACTCAACGTCTGCGTGATGATCCAGCGCCAGAGGAAGCTGCTTTTGGTTGTGGCCTCTGACACCATCGTATCATCCCAGTCACAGTCACATGTCTTCCTGCTGCTCAACGGAAGTTTCAAAATGGCACTGGTTACAGTTTAGAAATACCTCGTGTAGAAATATGTTATATACCTATTTTTCCCCCTCATATTCGTTATTTTTCCTTTTTATCCATATTTAACATAATATGGAAAATTGTGTCCAGTATAAAACCTTATACTTGTATTAAAAACCAAAAGTTAGATGCTGCCTTCTATTAACCGTAAAACTTGATGTCGTCAGAGAACATGAATACCACTGACACCCATGAAGGTGCATGTATGTGTGAAAAATTACAAGTAAATTCCTACCAGTTTACATTGCGGATATCGGGGCCAATTTAATGAGTTATGCCATATTTTTCCACACTTGAAAAAAGCAGAAAGAAAGAAAAAGCTTATTTTAAAAAAATTTTTAAAAAAAAACCTCCGGCTCGTGGACAGGGGTCTCGCTCTCGCTCGGTCACTATTTTCACCCAGCGCTTCCTGCGCGTGCAGCCTGGAAGGGTGAGGTCAGCGGCTGTCACCAGCGCGCGCGCGCCCGCCCGCTCGCTCGCGCGCACAGCTCTCCCGGCGGCTCCGGGCATCTCGCAAAGTTCCGCTGAGTCGCTGCATCTGTGCTGCTTCGCACCGGAAAACTACGGCGGCTGCGGGATGAACTCACGCCTCTGTGAGACGTAAAAGGTCGAGCTCGTCGTGCTGTGTGTGTGTGTGTGTGTTTGTTTGTGTGTGAGAGTGAGTTCCTGGAGCGGCGAGCAACGGAAAGTCGTGCAGAAGAAGCGCTTGCCCCCTGAGGGAGGGGTCCGCAGCAGTGCGCCTCTGTCACCATCACACTGCCTCAGCAGTCATTTTAGCAAAAAGCACGACAAAATACAACTGGCCCGCGGTGAAAAGAAAACTTTTAAAAAGTCACAGGTAAGCAAAGTTTTTTTTAACCGTTTTCTTCCCCGGTTCCTGTTCGATCTGATTCACCTGCCGGGTTCTTTCATTCTTTGTACTCTGAAGAAACAGTTACGTACGAACTTCGCCAGCACCTGTTCGAGTTACTCATCTGAGTATTTATGTACGTATTCCAGTATCTGTATATTAGTCAAGAAATCGGTCTGACTGCTCCTTTCAAATGAGCAAGTTCTTTCTTTAATGCATTTTGCGATTTCCAGTCTAATTTATTAAGAACAGGTGAAAAATTGAAGCGGTAGACTGGCGCCCTGTCCAGGCTTTAGTCCGCTGGCCTGATGCCCTGTTACTGTGCCGCTGCGAGCCGGACCAGGACACATGCATAAGGAAAGAGGATGGCTGGATGGAAAAGCTGAACTAAATGTGAGCCAAGCAGCTATAAGACCCAAGACCAACTCAAACTGTGCACCACACAGACCCTGCAGCTGCTTTCTCCACGTGCTTCTGCTGAACCTTTCAGTTACTGGCCAGACTGTACAGTTAATGGCACGGAGGTGAAAGCCAAGGCTAGCGGCTTATTTCTGCTATTGGCAATTGTTTATAATGCCATACAAAAAGTCTCCTGAGTGTTGATGTTCAAAATGTTTATAAAATGTTATGTTTTTAACTTTTCCTGTTCCATGTTGCAGTTATAGTTCAGCATTTAGGTAACAAGTTTAAACATGGCCAGCACTGATTAACCCAAACTGGGTGAGAGTTTGTCTTTAACTTCTGCATTTACGATCTGTATGGTGAATTCTGTCAAGCCGAGATGTTGACATACTGACAAGAAACCCGCTGCTGCAGTAGGAAAGGAGGATGACACAAAGCATGGGCTGATTTATTATATTTGTTATGTTTATCCAAGAGGATGCTAAATACACAAATAGCAGGTAGAATGTAGACTGGTGTCACCAGTTTACCTGAAACATGTCCTTTGGAGGAGGAAACCCATGGCAACGTGGGTAGAACACACAAACTCCACATGGACTGGGCCAGATTTAAACCCAAGTCCAAACACATAGGCCAGGGGTTGTGAGGCATCTGAGCTACCCCCATTCCAGCATTCAAAAGTAGAAGAGCCGTTGACTTCTAATATACCTGAGTGGAGTAAACCACCCAGGTCCTGCACCTGATCCGCGTAAGATCCATCAAAGGGGAAGCTGTTATCAAGTTATAACTGGATACACAATTCATGACAATTAATTTTTAAGCTCCACACGAATAACTTTAACGGACTCCTCATGCAGGTTAAACTTTCAAATGTTTCTATTCTCGTGCAAGTAAAAACGATACAGAAGACGGCTGTTCTGTTGTTGCCAGTAGTATTCTCTAGTTAATGACTTAAGGGATCCAAAGCGTCTTTTTTGCTTTCTTTGTAATTTGATGATTTAAATATTTGTAATTTTCTGCTTTTTGCATGAATATCCATACTTTCTCCCCTGACTGTATGTAGTTTTCACAGAATTTGCTAGGTTGCAACAAATAACTTGTATGTATTTACTCTTTATCTGTAAACCTTGTGCTGCAGTGGCTTTAGTTGAGGCATTTTGCTTCCTATGGGGACTAATTTCTTAGAACTGAGTCACATGATTTCACAACTGTATTTGGTGTCAGGTTTTCACACTTTGGTTTAGAAGCTTCTTCTTTGTGTATTTGTAAAGCAGTTAGGTTTTAACATGTATTCAAGAGCTGTACTTGCGTTTAGTAGTTGTCTTTTGACATTTTCTTATACACACTTAAAATTCTCCCTCTCACACTCCATAGATATGTTTCAGGCAATTTAGTGATTCTCAATTACATATCAGCACACATTTTTGATAACAAACTTTTTACCTAAACATGAGGGTTAATATGAAATAAATTATCATGTATGTAAAATCCAATTTAAATCCAGGTTAATGCATGTGAAATTTGCAAGTTCTCCTTTTGTTTGTGTGGGTTGCCTCTGGGGACTCGAGCTTTGTGCCACAGTACAAAAACATGTGTTTCATGGCTTGATGCCTAATGCTTTATGGCTCTTGATGACCGTGACCCTGGGCTGGACAAAAGTGGTTATTGATATTTAATGAATGAGTGAATAAATGAATTGGATTTAATGTATGATGTGTGTCACTTATACTACATTGTAAGCTGTTTTGATCAAGGTGTCAATCAATCTACCAGAGCATGTGTTCACATGTGTAGTCTTTATAGTTCTTGAGGTAATTAAGAAGTTAACATCCTATAATGTAAAAGGTCATATCTACTGCTGCTGGTCAGAACCATCGGATGGATATCATGGCTCAAATACGAGATTTCAGTGACACTGAGAGAGGACTGATTGCTGGGGCATGTTGGACAGGAGTTTCTGCAACAAAGAATGCTCAAGTTGCTGATGTTTCCTAGAGACCTGTTCCTGAGATAATATTGACAGGGAAGGTGGAATGGAAGCCATCTGCAGTTTGAAATTAGATGTAGAAGAAAGCATAAACTACTTAACCATGATGTTTTTACATTCATTTAAGATGCAAAGAAAAACACCCTGGCAGTTGAATCTTTTGACCTTGAGCAGGAAATTCCGTTAGACTGTGGAGAACATTGCACCTAAAATTCCACTTTTGTGGGTAAAAAGGTACAAAGAACACAGGCAGTGGTCTTCTGTACTGTGTGAAAATGTCATTCTGTTTTTTTTATGTCTTTCTTAATAAGCAGGAGTATGAATATCTCAATAGCTGCTAACTGACTCCCACTCACTTGCCTCCCATGCATCTTCCCCTGTGTTGTTCTGTGTCTTCATGCTATCTGTTCATGTGTGTTAATGTGTACTATGACCCAGGTAGAACTGTGTTGTGTTTTCTCCTACATATTTATAAGTGCAGAATGAGAAGCAGATGAACCTTGATTCATGAATGTCTTGCATGCACAAACATCTGTTTCCCCTAGTGGCTCAGATTTGCAATGGGATACATTTTTTGGCACAGTTTAGGCCCACTTGGACTATATTCCTCCCGTAGTAAAGCCCTGATATTGTAACAGTAGTGGTATTTTCAGGATAACTGTGTCCCCATCAACGGGATAAAGGTTGGCAGTGAATGCTTAGAAATCATGACAGCCATGTGATCCACATACTATGGTTGTCCCACTCCTCAAATCTCATGAAAGAATGCATCCTTTCCAACACAGGTGCAGACACTTCAAAAATCTATATCGAGGACTGCCAAATCTGTTTCTGGTAGCTCGCAAAGGCGGCCCAACTGTGTGTTGCCTTTATTTTTTTTGGCGTTTTCTTTAATTTTCCTTGTATGCAAGACATGTAGAGAAAATTAGTTTAATTTATATTTGACTTCCACAAGATTTTTTGAAAGAAGTATGCTAAGAATGCAAAAATTGATATTTTACACTTAATTTTCTACCTGTTCAGCTTAAAAATTTGCTGGTAAAAATGAGAACTGAAAATGGGAGCTAAATATATTAAATGTTAAATTAATATGGCAAGCAAAAAAATGTCTAGAATCAGAGGTTGGTCAGACAAGCAAAGACTGAATTTGAAAACAGAAACAGTGCTTGTTAATCCAAACTCTCAGGCATAGGATAGCTGGACATGACGATAGTCGCTAAAAATAGCGGCCTTGAAAATGACCGGCTCAATCAGTGATGCAAAAATGTACAAATTGGAGTAATGAGAACAAGAGAACAAGAGCTTGTTCCACAAGGAGAAGTCAAATATGATCTGGTGAGTTGACTTCTATACTTTTTTGGATCAGAGTATTTTTCTGAGTAGTCCTGTAACAGGAATGAAACAGGATTATGTTTTAGGTAACCATACAGTGCAAAAATAGTGCTCCCTTATAGGATTGTCATTTTGAAGTAGTAACATCATATTCTCAATTTCATTTTGTTGACAAACTTGTGTAATTATTTGAGCTATTAAAACTTTAAAAGGTGTGTTATCTGAGCCTATTTTATGCTATTTTTTATCATGTTGCATATTATAAAACACTATGCTTGTGTCTGAAAATTTATCCCAGTGTTAAAACTGGAGTTCATTGTTTTTTAAATGAACTAGAGCTATTCTAATGCTTCTTATGTCTAGCATGGAATAGAACATGATAATGAAAAACTTGATTTTTCTTGATTGTAGTGGTATGTGATGTTAAAATTTGATTTGTTTTACCACCTGATGCAAGATGTAGAATTTTAAATGAATCATAAATTTTAAGAAAATAGTTAACTATGTAAACATGACTTCAGTTAGCACAGTTTCACAATAGGTAGTGATGGTCCAAAGGCTTGTGTTTCAGGTGAATTGGTGACTATCAAGTGCTCCCTATGTGTGTCTCAGGGTAATGGGTGTGTGTGATTACCCTCTAATGCACTGATGCCACATCCAGGGTATACCCTGTCTCATACCCTATACTTCCAGTATATGGACCGCCGAGATACTAAGGTGAACGGGAAGTTGTTGACAAATGGGTGTTTACTTTAAATAGTAGTCATTGATGAATGACAGATGGATAGCTGCAGGATGCTTAGTGCATTAAGGAACCAGTGAAAAAGAATGTTTTTAAGTTACCATGCCTTAAGTAAAAGCAGTATTCAACTTGTAATGAAGTAAATACAAGTCAGAGGCACCTTTTTCCACTAGGAAATGACTCATGTCCACTTATAAGGTATGGCAAAGTTTTGTGACCAAAGTCTAAACAAATTCTTTTAACAGACAATACTAACAAATCCAATAGAGTCATACATGACAAACCTTTGCATTATTGTGCATAATGTATTATATTTGCCTGTCTTTTCTGCAAAAATATCTTATAAAATAAACTTTGACCGACATACAACTTAGATGTGTTACAGTCCATGAACATTTCCGTTTCAAGTGCACTATACTGAATATGAATGTTATGTACAGCAGGCTATATTACTTTTATTATAGCTGATAATGAAACATATTTAAAGTGAAATATTTCCTAATTGCTTGTCATTTATTATGGTTGTGTGCCATCTGCAGCCTTAGCCACAGCATGGTTAACACCTGTGATTGTTCTGGAATCACCTCTATTCATTTGTTGAAAAAAAAAAAAAACTTCTTTGCTTCAACTGAACACACAGAGTTAGATCTCCACCTCCAGACTAGGTTTATAGTTTGTGCATTTCTATAGTATTTATCCAGTTCATTTTTCAATCAAAACTGAGGAATAGAATGCATAATACTTTAGATATTTCAATAAATTTGTCATGCTTATGTGTGAAAATGTGTGCAAGAGAAGCAGAACATACAGTTGTTTACACACTAATTCAATCGCCACAGTCAAAGTCTATGTCGCTCTACCAGTTTTTGTGCCTTTCCTGAGGACAGCAAAACTCTATTTTAATTCAATTTCTGTTCATAATGTCTGTTCATTGTGGTTTTCTAGGGTGATGCTCCAGAATGGAGGCACTTTGTAGTAGGAGGACCGATGCGCCACTGGCAGACTTAAACACCACAGGAAAGGGCGCTCTGAAGAACTTTACAATTCCACGGAAGAGGAGGGCTGCTGGAACAAGTTCATGTAACAAGCAGAACGGCTAGAAACAGAGACTTGATAAGAGTGACACTGCAACCATGTCACTCAGATAACTTTGATGTTGTAATTGATTTGAATACCACAATTCAGTTCTCATACAGTGATAGTAATATACATTTTGAAAACATTTTAGAGAAAACTATAATATTGCAAAGGTCACTGAAATTTTTACATTTTAAATCATATATTATAGCATTTGTCATACATCAAACATTTTAATCCCTTAATTTTAAGTGAGTGTTTTACTTACTGAGTTTGTTTATTTCTCTTTCAGCTTTTCTTGAACCCTGTTCCAAAGACAGCAGGGAATATAGTTTCATTTTGTCAACACTAAATGATTCCAGACTGAACCCAAACAAACATTTTTTTTTGTCTTCTGACTGCCAGCAAGTGAAACTGGTACACAATGAAGAACTTTTGAGGGAGTTTTCTGAGAAAAGGTTACCTATTAAATTGTTCATTTTGTTCCTCTGCAGAAAAAACGGGTATCTATGTGGGTAGAATGATGTTAAACATAATAGTATTGTTTTTTTTTTACAGAATCTTGAATTTCTCCTGTTTTGTCTTTCAGTTCAGTTAAATTAAGTTTTTAGACCGTGGTCTATTAAACATTTTTAGTTCTTGTGTTTGTCTCATAACGTTCGAGTTTGATTGGCTCAGTTAATCTGGTAACAATGTCTAAATACGGCAATATTTAAACAGTTATTTTTTTAACCATTTGTCAGTCCACACAATTGTCATAACTGTAATTTGCTTCTGTTTAACCTTTAATCAGGTCTGAGATGCGTTCAAAGGGCAGAAATGTCAGGGAAATGGAAGAAAAGTTCTGTTTTTTAGTCGAGTCTGCTGAAACCATGGAACGTCTTTGTGAACAGGGACTGAAAGTGGACAACAAGGCCAAGCATACTCTGGGCAATCCAATGCATGGAGTCTGTCTGTACAGACATGTTGACGTGGCCCTCAAAAACACCAGCAAGAGAACGATTATCATTTTCAAGGTAAGTACTACATTTTTGCTTTGATAATGTATCATTACAATGTTATTTTGTAACCAGAGTAAAGTTTTTAATACACTACCGGTAGAGCATTTAAACTGAAAACTGGGAAAAGTAGAGTGCACCATGTTGTGTATTCAATGTATTCTTTTATTTTCTTGTGGAGGTAATCCTTGGCAAGGTCAAACGAGTGCCAAAAAATTGCATTTTGGACCCAATTATACATTATGACTCCTATATTTCTAAAGACCCAGCTGGACTGAAGAATAGCCTTTTACAACAGACCCTAGGGTCCTCTGTAAGCTACACATTCATCCACACTTTTAAATGATCTTGTGATATAACTAAAAAATAATTTTCAGTACATAATATTGTCTAATGTCTTTTCTTAGGTGTATTTTTTTGATTATAATGAAAACCAGGAGCTCAACACAAGACCCAGGCAGTGCTTGCCATATGCAGTTGTTACAGTTGACTCCATCGGAATTGCCTTTTCGGCAGGCTCCAGTAACAACCTTGTTTTGCCTGCGAAGATACCATCTGTAGAAATGTCACCAGGTATATAACATCAAAAGTTTGAACTAGCCTCTTCTCACAAATACACTACATATCTGCATGGAACTTTTGATAGGGAATTCAGTTTTACTATTCTAATATATATAAAGTGTACTTAAGTAAACACAGATTAGATGCAGATTAGTTAGTTTGGTGTAGTTTGTTAAAAAAAAATAATAATAATAATAACCCATTTCAAGTGTAATTTTCTGTTATGTTTCATTTATTCTTCTAGGTTCTTCCAAACCCTTCAAAACCTGCACACTGGCTGAAAGACAGGGCAAAGGGCAGAATGCAACTGTGACATTTAGACAGTTAGGAGGACTGGAAAATTTCATGTATGGCTTTGGGTACAACTCTCCTCTGTTTGAAACAGCTCCTCCATTTCAAAGAGTGGAGCAAATGAACACACATCAAACCACATCGCCTGCAACACTTCTTCAGAATGGAGATCTTTATCTACAGCAAACATTTGGTTATTGTACTCTCCAGCAACAGTGGGGTCTGACAAGTCAGGCCATAGGACAGTGTGCTGCTTCACCTGTTGGGCACACATCTGATACAGCTGCAGTTCATGATGTTCCAGGTGTTCCAGGCTCAAGCAGTGAAGTTTCCACTAGTATATACATGAGCCGGAATAAGAAATTTCCAAATTCTGATTTGTCTACGGCTGTGCAGTTGAGTAACTTTTCCACTACAGTTTTCAGTTCTCGTGTTGTGCGGGACCCAAGGCTGTTCAGAAAAGAAACGAGCAACTTACCAAGGACTTCTCTGGTGGACACACATCAGGATATCCCAACAGGCCAGAAAAGTTCAAAATATGATTCCATGCAAAAATGTGAAAGAAAATACTGTTATCATGACAGAGAGGTTGCAGAGACTGCGTGTGAATACAGCCCAACTGTGATGTCAGGACAAATCCCGTCTCTCAGTTTCCCCTCTGACTTTTTACAGCAGCATGAAAAGGAACAGTCATCCTCAGTAAGCTGGTCAAACAAAATGCTTCAGAAATACTCAGAGACAGAAAGTAAAGAAGGAACAGAACAAAGTTGGTCTCCAGCGAAAGTGTCATTTGATGAAAAATCGATGATGGACCAAATCAGTCGGTTTAACACATGTGCGCAGAGCTATGACAAAAACCTTTCCGATATAGAGAGTGAACTGAGGCACGGTTCTAGCCTAATGATGAACTTTAATAATTCTGACCAGGTGTGGTCTCTCTCATCACCTGAACACAAATGCCTGAAAACGGGACTGCAAAAGATAACACAAACCGTGTCTCTCGGCACTGATTTGGTGGACCAAACAAATAATTCCTGTGAGAATAATTCCTGTGAGCAATCTGCATCATTGCCAGGGCTCTGTAATCCCAAGTACCCAGGTAATACTTCAGAAAACGTAGAACACAACAGTATCGATGAGAGAAAAACGTACGACTCCTTTCGAGACATGAAAGAAGTGGGTGCAGATATAAAAGATAACAAAGAGACAGAAACAGAACAAAGTGCTCGTAATGCTGTTGCTGTTGAGATTAAGCAAAACAATGCTCTGCCTAAAGCAGGAAGTCTGGCCCACACCGAGCACCTCCTTTCTGACAACTGTCAAAAAAATTTGGTGGATAAACAACACAGTAGTCTGCAGTTTGTGCAGCATGTCTCACGTTGTGGAAAGGATGATTTACAACTCCAAAATAGCCACAAGCAATCCCCTGACCTGAAGAAAAATCACATCAACATGGGAAAACATAGGTTTGTGAAGGAGCTAACCTCTCTTTTAACATCCCCAAAATTAAGTGAAAACACTGAGTGCATGGAAGTTTATGAGAAAAATTCTAGTCCGGTCGCTGAGGAGACCCAGATTCCAGTGGATCGCCCAGACCTCGATCAGTCTGAAACCTGCAAATCCATAAACAACTGTCAAAATTCAGAGCCGAGCCATATATCTGAGTCAGTGAGAAGTGAGGATTCACGGGGGATTTTGTGTTCTTCGAGTTCAATGGAAAAGAGGGAAGTGCAAAATGAGGAATTTATCAGTGTTGCACGTTTCGAGGAAATTAATGATTTGGATGATTTACACAAAGTGCACTTCAGAAAGTCAGATGTCAAACCTGACGTTGCATCAATTCAAGCAGAGATAAGTGTTCAAAATCCATCAAATGAATGTCCAAACCCTGAAGGAACAAAAATTGAGGATTCAAGTATAATAAGCAATGAAGTCACAAGTGTCCAGCAAGCTAAAGGTGACAAGAGGGACAGACGGATGTCTGATGCGCTGCTGCGCCTTTTATACAAGAGAATGCAGTTCAGTGAGATGTCTGTGTCTGGTCAAGAAGAACAACCTTCTGATAAACCTTACCTTAAACCAAGACATCTGGAAAATCGTCCTGACAAGGACATCTGCTTGTCTCCTCTAAAGAGCGTGAAACATACAAACAAAAAATATAATCTCAGAATAACAATAAAAGCAAACAATACGAGTGCAGGTTTTTTGGAAACACATACTCTCTCTGAGAGAATCCCATTTACACAAAGTCCCAAAAAGAAAAAAGAAACACCTGTTGTGCTTGATGAGAAGTCCGTTAGCAACACCAGTGTCACTGAGGTTATAAACAATGGAAAGAAAATTATAGAGAACTTGAATCAGGTTTTGAGGGATAAATCAGGTGTCACCAATGAAGCGCATAGTGCTGAAGGACCCAATGTTAGACTCGTTGAAGAATTGACAGAAAAATACGAAAAGTCCAAACTATCTCTTATGAAGAGAAAGAATAAAACAAAACCCAAGAGAGCTGTAAACAAAGTTAGTGCAAACTGTGAACCTCTTCTCACTGACTCTGAAAACACTGATGACAAATTGGTCCATCAAAGTGTTCCAGTTTCATCTGACACTCTTTGTTTTGTGAAAGGGCAAGAAGAGTGTAACTCTGAAAATGGGCTTAGCAGTAACAGAATAGATGACTATCTATCTGTTGCACAATCTGCTGTACAAGATCTCTTCATGGCGGATTGCACAACTGTCGAGCCATGTGAATGCAGGGCTTCAAGAAACTGCAAACTAAAAAAAGCAGAGACCTTAAAAAAGACAAGAGGCCCCAGGAAGTGGACTGGCAAAGCTACACAGTATCTAAGAAAGAAACCAAGAGTAAAATGGCTTTTGTACAACAAAAACAATGTACAGTTGATGTCTGGCTGGAGAAATAAGAAAATCCTCACTAGTAGATTCATGCTTTTGAAATACTTGCAGAGGGGGCAGTTGAAGAGCTGTGGAGATTCAAGAAAAACCAAGATAAATATTGTGAAAAAAGAATCCGTGAAACAAAAAGGAAACAAAAATAGTGTCGGGAACAAATTAGCTACTTTCACGGTGGGAGGAAAAAAAGAAGCGCTTTCTGAAGACAAAGGGACAGAAATGAAAACCCTGCCTGCTAATTTATCCGGACAAGCAGCAAGTATGCCGCGTGAATGCACTTCAAGTCCAGACTCAGGTTCCAAAGGGCAAAATGAAGCTCAGTTGCTTGACATTAACAATGATAAAAAATCTGACAAGCTTCACAGCCTTGAGTCAATGAATAGGTCAGAGAAAACAGAGCAACACTTGACCAACGAGAAACATCTAGATGAACACATGTTTCACTCTTGTTCAACTCCAGTGTTTACTTGCAGAGATTCACCTGTTGTCTTATTGGAAGATAATGGGAAAGAAAGGATGGCACATGAACTTGAAAAACACCTCGAAGATTCACAGACTGAAATGCACTTGTCAATGGCTCCAGAAGAAATAGTAAGTAATGATGGAACAGCCCTACACACAGATACCCTACCGCCTAGTGGACCACAGGAAAAAGTAGTTTCAAGGTTGAACGCTTACCCAGTTAATATTGCAACAGTAATTGAAGATAAAGATTTTTACTTGCAGGAACATGAAAAAATGAATAAAACGTCTTCCAAGATAAGACTTATTACGAAATTGAGATGCTACTTGCAAAAAAATGATTCCTTAAAAAAGGTATTGCAGTCAGACAACGTAGAAGTGCTGAATGACGGCATATTCCCGCTGACATTGGAAACTTCAGAAAAAGTCATCCCAATACTTGCGACACAACAACCTGAATCTGAAATTTGTTCTGGGCTGGAATTACCTTACTATAATCCTGAAGGTGGCATCACTTCAAGTGAAAGGAGAGCAGCTGGCTTTTCGTGTTCCTCTGACTCGGATCCAGCAGGATTTATTGTAGGGCCATCTAAAGCTGACAGCACGCTTTTCTCAAACAAGACATCAGTAATTGTGAATAATAGAAACGTCTTAACAGAAACCAAGCAAAATGGGCCGACTTCTTTAGTTGGAGAGAAGAGGCAGAATCAGGGTACAATACCCACAATAGACCCTTGTGATGTAGTCATGTCGGCGTTAGCAGGTAACGATGATCAACGTCGTAGACTTAAAGTAAACGAGAACAATCAAGAGGATGTTCATTTTGAACTTAACACTAACATTCCAGCAGAAAATCCTGCACACAAGTCAGGTGCAAATGAAACAGTTAAAGAGTCAGAGGTGACCATGACTGAACGACACAGAAACTACCCAACTCGGAGCACTACATCTTTTCAGGCAAAATACGGTGCAACTGATATCTCGGTGACCTTAAGAAAGGCTGATAATACAGCTTCCATGGAAGAGCTACTTCATCTAAAATGCAAATGTAAAGAAATGCTCCAGTTCTTTATCTCCACATTTGAGAAGGATCAGAATATTAGTTTCAGTGACGTTATTGTCTCTAAAGATCTCATCTTGGACAGGTACCTGTATCATCCTCCAAAGCCTGTAGATTTGAAATTTGAAGCACTATACTCATTCTTTGAACTGCAAATGATGATGGAGGCAATGGAATTTGTTGAGAACAAAATCAGACACTTAAGTGGAGAGCCAACATTCAGGAGTTTGCTTTGGTATGATCACTCACTCTTTAGTGAGCTCTGCACAGGAAGGGTGAAAAATCATGTGCAGTCATCCATGTATCCTTCTGTCCAAGAAAACATTTCCAGTAAAGGAAACAGCTGTCTTCAAAAGTACAAAAGTGTACTACATCATCAACTTGCGAGATCGTCAGATGCCTCGTACTACATGTATCTGAAGAACAGAAGAGAAGAACTGGAGCTCCAGGCTGCCCTGAAAAATAATTTCGATTCTGACAACTTCAACATGACCGTACCTCTGACTTGCAGCGTCAATCTTGGAGACACCTTACAGAGTTTAGAAGTTCTCCAAAAGCGTGTCAGTACTTTTACTGATGCTTATTTCGGCCATCTGCAAAGTCATTTTGATGGTGGAATAGCAGAGCACCTGTCTATTCTGTGTAGACTTATTGATGAGAAAATGAAATACTTGAAGGCTTGCAGAGCGACAGACAGCCAAGTGCCCTGGTTTGGTCTGGAACACCTTTGCTATGATGCTTCAAAGGTCCTTGTTTGGAAGAGCTCCAAGGAAAAGCTGACTTTCCACTCGCTTGCAGTGTCACTGGGTCCAACCCAAAAAACGATCGGAGGGCTGAATGAAGCTGAACTTGTGTCATCAAAAATAAAAACACGGAAAGACACGGTGTCCACCAGGAGAAATAAATCCCATCAATTCATGACGAGCAATAAAAAGAAAAGACAGGTAAAAATATAGCACAACATTAAAATACTGCAGTTGAGTAAATACTCACACATACTAGGAAAAATAATTTACTCTTAATTTACTATTTTCAGGTTCAATTCACATTTGCTTGAAAAGTTGATTAATATAGCAAAGCACCAGCATATAAGATAAAATCCTGTCACATACACTTTTTCTTCATACACAATAACAGTTTACTGTACTTTTTTAAAGATGATTATTTACTTGAAGATTAAAAGTACAATTTTTTTCAGCTCAAGCACAGTGAAAACATCCCTTTGATAGAGGATTTCATCCAGAACGAAGGACGGTAAGAAAACGGGGGGATAGAGTCTCTGGTCACTTTGTTTAGAGCCACTGCCACCCTGTTGTTGTGCACTGCCAAGCCCAGCTTTCTTGGTACAGTGTCTGAACAACTGTAGTTTCCCCTCCAAAATATCCTCCACCGTGTTACGTGTTTTTCGGCCTTTTCTTATCCACCAATGTATTTGTCTGGGTCCTGTCTCTGTTTGTGGAGCTGTGGCTATGGCTGTTGTCTCGTAGTCTGGATGTTTGTAGTTTGAATGTCCCTTTCTGCCTGCAGGCCTGGGAATACTCCATCGGCACAGAACAGCAGCAATGAAGTTGGAAACCCCGCTCCAAAGTACACAAAGAACCATGGGAATCAGTTGCTGTCTGAAAGTTCTGGGAGTAATGGCAGCTCCGAGTGTCAGACGTGGAATTGGGCAACTTCCGATGCAGAGCTGCTTGAGAAGAACAGTGCTTCAGCTCAGCTGCACAACAGAATGACTACATTTCTGCCACCAGCATCTCTTCCTCCTGGCAATCTGAGCTCAAGCGAGAAGCCCTGCGGCAAATATAACACAGAGTGGCCGTCACCTTCTCCTGTCTTACATCCTAAATTCATTAAATCTGGAGCCCTGCAGCCATGCTATGATATATGCGCACATATGCACACATGTACCCATGATATCGGTATGAACAGACCTCAGCATATGTGGTCGTGTTTGGATGGAAGGACAAGACAATATTTAAACAGGGCGGAGCAGTGGCTCCCTGGCTACAGTGAAACAGAGACTCGACTATATGACCAAGCGACTCTACTGCACCCCTGGACCGTTTGGGGAAATTGTGATGAAGTGCGTGTTCCTCCTTACAGCAGATCCACAGCATCACAGGGACCGTGGAATTCATGGGACCTATACGCTTCCCCTTACCCACCCCAGTTCCCACCGCCCTATGGCTCACCAGGTAGTTCGGCTCAGCTACCCTTTTCAAGCACTACCAGCCCAGGCCACATTATCCACAAACCTCGCGCAATGAGATATCCATTTTTTTATTGTGATGCGGCTCCCTACCCCGCTGACCATACTGCATTACCTTCTGCCTCGCCGTACGAAAATCGCTGCGCACACAACCTGTCAAGCTGAGGGAAACAATTCACATGTATTACTGTGGTTTTTTAAGCTTTTTTTCACATGTTGTGAAATTTGAAATGTTCAACAATGAAATGTTTTAGAAAACGTATGTACACCGCTTCCAAGAAATGTGGTTTACATCTTTGCAAAATGTTAATAAACTTCAAGTTTTTTCAGTTAAAATATTACTTATGTCTCAGTATGTTGATGCGCAAAGTAACACAAAATCATGTGGGTTCATGTTTCTGAAATAAACTTGTGTTAATCTCTTTTTAAAACCTAATGTTTACACCCAAAGTTCTCACTTTGGAAAATATGATGTTACTAGATCAACAATGAGGCGGAAATATTTATTTAGAGCAGAAATAACAAAAGGCTATTTTCTGGGAACTGCTGCAGCGTGAGCAGTGAAAATGGGCATTTCTGATCTATAAATTATTCAACTGAGGACTTCAAATACTTGAAAAATGTTATCTTTACCCATGAAGCTCATTTGCCTTGAGTTGAAATTTTTACTACAACATAGCTAAAAGGTTTAGTTCAGTAAAGTGCAGCAAACAGCACAAAATATCTTACTGCTGAACACGCTAAATTGTTAATTCAAATTAGCTTTAACTTTTACCTATGAGTATGTTGGTATTTTCATACAAATGTGTGTTATTTCTGGAGATGTGAAGTATGCTAATGTCATGTCATCTTTCAAAGGCACCAAAGCAGATTGGAGGAGTGGGACTCAAACTGGAAACCTTGAGCTTACTGATCCCTATCCTTAACTCCTTTGCTACCTGATGATTGTGAGGGTCTGCAGATGTTCAGCTTCATGCAATTGTTGGCTGAGGAAAAACAAAACTGTTTCCAGTCCTGTCTGTGTGTTGACATAGCTGAGTGAATAATATATGATGTCTGTATGCTAAATTTATCTTTTAAAAACTATAGTATTGACCCAGCAAGCGTGCAGACAGGAATCATCTCTATTTTAGTTCATTCTTTTTTTATCAGCAGTGTTGTTCCTTTGCCTTGGGTCAGAGGTGTGAACATTGTCAGGTGAAAAGAAAAGCTGTCAAACTCCCTTTCCTGTGTAGCAACACCAAAAAAATAATGTTGGTCTCAAGAAGATTGTGAAGCTCTTTTGAGCTGATGGACATGTTGTGTTCTCTTTTCTTCCATTTTGGTAGTAGAAGGGGGAAAACGGACACAGTCCAGTTTATATTACTTTTCATGTCATGAAACTGTATTAAGTTATGACATAAGTGTACTAGTAGTCTGTCTCAGCTGTACCTTGAGTTCTAAATAAACCACATTGTGCCTATAATTTTATTTAAAGAGAATTGCTCAGGGGGGTGGATATTTCAGTAGAGGTTTGTGGATAGTAACAGGTAGTACTGTTTTAAGTTATGAATTAACGTTCGTTTACACTCATACTTATATACAACGCAAATACTCCAGCAGTCAGTCTCCATGTGAGACTGGGATGGATGTCAGGTTCTCGAAAAGCGCCTCAATTCATTCTAAATGCGTGCAGTACCGTTATTAGTCATCCTGGCCACTAGAGGGCGCAAAACAAGCACATGCGGCCCGGCGGCATTTTTCTGGTGCGTGAGTTAAGTGTCATTTTCCTGCTCTCAGAAATACCATTGTGATGACGTAGTGATGAGGCTGAGCGAAGGCGGGCCGCCATTACACAGCGTTCGCCTCCCTGGGAAGGTCGGAGGGAAGAAGGAGCGGGGCGCCCAGCGACTCACCCCACGGAAGAATAATATCGACGTTTGCCCTGAGACAGGCGTTCGATCCGGGGCCCCTTTGTGGACCGCGAACTTATGAACGTATAAACGTGTCGCCCTGCTTTTCTGCTTCGGCTGTGGGGGGGGACCTGCGCAAATAAAAAAAACGTCAGACTGCATTGAATCTGAGGCAGAAAAACAAGACATCCTTCCTCAGACGCTCGGCGACCCTCGAAGAGAAACCCGGCCCCGTGTCCCCCCGGATACTGAAATTAATCACAGAAATGGACGATAAGGCGTTTACGAAGGAGCTGGACCAGTGGGTCGAGCAGCTGAACGAGTGCAAGCAGCTGACGGAGAACCAGGTCCGGACGCTGTGCGAGAAGGTGAGCGCCATGAGCGCCGCGGCTCCGCCGGCACTGTCCCCCCCCTCGTTTTCGTCATTGCTGGGCGCGTGTTCGCCGGGTTCGTGTACACGAACGTGGACCCCACGGGTGACAGTTGGGGCCTCCAGCTGCGGCCGCTTCGTTTGGGGGATGTGCGCGTCCGGCTGCGGCGGCGTTAGAAGCCGCGCTGCTGGGCAGAGGGGCCCCGGGAAACACGCACGACGTCTCCCGGGGTCCTTCGCTTGTCTCTTTTCGACTGGCTGATGTTAAGACGCTCAGGCTTCCCTTTGCTGTTGGTGCGGCGACTTGGTGACAGGAGATGGGGGCTCACGCCACGCTGCCTTTCTCCCGCCACAGAAATGAAAATGTAAAATATAACGTTAGAAGTTTTGTTTGTATCACGTCGGCGATCCCGCTAAACGGGACGTTGGGCACCTTTAACACAGGTGTGTGTACAGGGTGAGGCCTTGAATCGAATTGCCTGTTTGGAAATCGGGCCAGTGGATAGATGGGTGGTTAGATTTTTTTTTCTTTATTGATCCTGGAAGACATTGCATGAGGCTACAACACACACACACACACACACACACACACACAGAGGGGAGATACTGTTGTAACACAGGAAAAGTGCAACGAAAAAATAGAGTGAATAGGATGCATACAAGTTTTTAAAATGTTGGGAGGTTCAGCTCCACTTTTGCCAACACCAGATGTACTTTGTAGAGAATTTGGATTTCAAATGAAAGCTGAGGTTAATCTTCTGTCTAGACATTTAACTAGTGCAGTGCTGACTATGGACAGTGGGGGGTCATTGATTTGAACTAGTTTTGCTCTGGTAAAATATTGACACAGCCGCAGTGTATTATTTACAAATTGGTTAGATCAGAGCTTGGTGGACTTTGGGTTTTCACAGGCAAAACACTGAAATGTGCCTTTGTGCACCAGGGTTTGGAATTGGTGATGTTTAGTGCTGCTCAGTGGCCGTACATCACTGCTTCATCTCAATTACTTGTCCAAGAAACATAAGAGGTTACTGTGTGTAATTTTATATCACATGGAATTTGATGCTGAAAATGTACTGGTCTTAAAATATATCCTGGTAATCTAGGGACTTATTAGTGTCAGTTGCTGAATGTTTTCACAGCTGTTTCCACATTGTTTGACTTTTCTGCGTGGTGCGTTAGCGGGGGCCAGTTTGTACCATGTTTTCCAATAGTTTTCTGTGTGGTTTATTGCCCTGAATCACAGACATCTTACTTTAAACTGTATGGTGGTACATAAGATGCCTTGACACGTTTTCTGATTCTGCAGAAGATGATGCTGTTGCCAAATCGTGGCATTGTTTTGTTTAGCATGCAGCTGCCAGTTCCAACTTGTTCTCTTGTCTTCTAATGTAAAATATGTACAAAGCCAGTGTACTGCTGGATTGTTTATCTGTAGGTTGGGGAACTTGCGTATATTTGTTAAATATTTATTATATTGGCAATAACTGTTTGGATTCTGAAATTTTGTTATTGATCATTATGCATTATAAAATGAAATTTGTAATTATGTAGTTATGAACACAGTTAATATTCCTCCAGCAACACTGTCTGACTTGAAGCTGCTGTTTCCAGTTCTTAAGCTGATCACATTTCTAACACGATCAAATTTAATGTTGTGGACGTACCTGAATCTTGCACCCGTTTCCAGTGTGGCTGTCAGCTGCTTGGTGTCCCACTTGCTGCTGAAAAATAGGCCTGAGCACTGAGCATTGTTTGGGTTGGTGAGCCACATCCCAAATTTGTTGCACTTGAGTTAATGTAGGCCAGATGAAAAAGAAATCACGTTAACAAGCTTTTGGTGGGTGGATTTGTTTAGTGACAGAAAACACACTGATACACTAAAATTGTTGCGCAGTAAGCAAGTTGTTTCTAAGTCCCCTATCCTTGTGGCTGAGGTCAAAGCCAGCGGTGCTGCAGCAGAGGATGAATGTGAAATGCTCTAAGGGTGTGGTACTTCTCTCACTGTAAAATGATACCCAGCTCCCTGCTTCTCCTTGGTAGGCTAAAGAAATCCTGACCAAGGAATCAAATGTGCAGGAGGTACGCTGCCCCGTCACGGTCTGCGGAGATGTCCACGGCCAGTTCCACGACCTCATGGAGCTCTTCCGCATCGGAGGCAAATCTCCCGACACCAACTACCTGTTTATGGGAGACTATGTGGATAGAGGCTACTATTCAGTGGAGACGGTGACGCTCCTTGTAGCATTAAAGGTAAGGATAGGAAGATTCCCTAAAAAAATACCCACAGCGGAGCACTGAAAAACCTCTTCTGTTGTGCACACACAAAATGTATATAAAACGTCCAGCAGCAACAGTCACACAGCTGTGTTTGTACTGCTTTGTGTAACATTACTTAAAAATCTTCTAGAGTTTGCTCAGTTGAGGTGTATGACTCATACTCAAGCTGTCATGAGTTATTCAGGGCACTTCTGAGACCATCTTGTCTCAAGGACATGACCTGCTTCTGCTCTTCCAGGTTCGCTATCCAGAGCGCATTACGATACTGCGAGGAAATCACGAGAGCAGGCAGATCACACAGGTGTACGGCTTCTATGACGAGTGCCTGAGGAAATACGGTAATGCCAACGTGTGGAAGTACTTCACTGACCTCTTCGACTATCTCCCACTGACTGCCCTGGTTGATGGACAGGTGAGTCCAGCAATATGTTGACGCTGTACGAGTTTCATTGCTTTTTTTAAATGCCGACTTTGACGTATAACAATTCCACGGCAGCTTAGTAACTGAAACGTGAAACGAAATATACGGGTGGCCTTAACCTATACTGTCGAGGGGGACACGGACAGGTATCTCGGGATACCCGCATTCAACCAAATGAATTGCTTAAGACGTTCAGTTTTCACACTGGTGGGTGGCTGTGTTGTCGAGATAGTCACCTGTCCTTCTTGCATTCCTCGGTTTACTTTTCTGCTCTGCAGCACAGTTGCTCAAGCTCCCTTCGACAAAATATACAGTGTGCAAATGTAAAGTTTCTGGTCTGTCTGCAAGAGACGTGTGTTTGTGAAGATTAAAGACCGGCTGATTGGAGGAGTTCTTGTCACCTCCCTGCTGGACGGGACTGCTGTTTACCAGTTTGTCAACGAGGAGCCGCTGTCCTGTATTTTAGCTCTGAATATTAATCGATTGGGGGTTGTCCTAATTTTTCGTTTCCTGCAGGTGACGTGTCCACCACCCGGTTTTCCAACTGTGTACATCATTTTTGTCCTTCATATTGCATCTGTCATTTACATAAATAAGATAAAATTATTCTTGTTTCTCACTGCCACCTTTCATCCCATCAGATATTCTGCCTGCATGGTGGCCTGTCTCCCTCGATAGACACGTTGGATCATATCCGGGCTCTGGATCGCCTGCAGGAGGTCCCACATGAGGTCAGTGTCAGGAGCCAATGGGGAGGTTGCGGTCAGACACCATATCCTGGTCATGTTGGTATTTTGCTGTTTTGTGCACTGAAAGCTTGAGAAACAACCCTTTCTACTGCCAGTCAGCTTTCTGACTGACTGACTTCTGCCCTAAGAAGTATGTGCTGAAACCCTGGCATTTGAATTTGGAGTAAAAAAGAGTGAGAAAGAATCACTAGTCCATCTGAGGTACAGACAGAATAACAGAGTAACAAAATGTTTAGGGAAAAGGGTGTTTTTTTTTGTTTTTTTTGTTTTTTTTTGGTCACACTAAGAATGCAGTTGGATTTCCACCGGACCGGCGCTCGTGTATGAGAAATGGGTACAGGGCAACGTGTATAAATTCGTTAAAAGTTATTTTAAACTACTGATGATATGTCGTTTGTAAAACCTGCTCAATTCTGGTGGTTGACAGTCAGATAAACGTCGTTCTTCATCTTGCTGGTCTCTGTCACATCAGAACATCTCTTAAACAGGGAAGAGGAAATGTGTGCTTGACAGATTCAACTCTTAAGTCAGTATTATAAGAGAGATCATTGATACTGTATATTGTATAAATGGAGCTTGTAAACTCCTAGATTAGCTATAGTCTTAATAAAGTCTATTTTATGGATAACAAATATGTTACAAAAAAGTTTTGCATTTTTTTCTTACATTTTGAAAAAATTGGAAAACTTGAGGGCTAGTAAGAGGTGTTGTGAAACAGCACTGTAGGAGGCGGTGCTAGTCAAGGTATTAATGTACAATCCTGGAACAGGGAAGAATTTCCTCATGCATAAAATATACTGTTTCTGTCTGGAGGCCGTGTTCTATTGTTACTGTGGGTAAAACAAGTCAACCAAAAAGTTTAATATCTTTAATTACACAGTATCAACAGTTCAGAAAAATACAATCAGCCCTACACAGTGTGGTGGAGTGAGAATCTGTCCTATTTGTGTCCTAGGGCCCGATGTGTGACCTGCTGTGGTCGGACCCCGACGACCGTGGAGGCTGGGGAATCTCACCCCGCGGGGCTGGATATACCTTTGGCCAGGACATTTCCGAAACCTTCAACCACGCCAATGGCTTAACCCTCGTGTCCCGCGCACACCAGCTTGTCATGGAGGTAAGGCTGGTGCACGGAGGCCTCGTCCCCGTTAAACTCCACGCTGCTGTAAATAATTTGAATATTTGATTTAAATGAACTCATGTTAACTGGAGATGTTGGGTGAAGTTTTTGGATAAAAATACGTGAGACTTGTGCGTTTTGGTGACGTGCTCTCATTTGTGGAAAGCACCTGAGCAGAGTAACTGCGTCGTGTTGCTGGTGAGTGACATCTCGGTGACTTGGGAAGCGGCAGCGCTGGGTGGCCGGGGTCCCGGCACTGGGCCCGTGGCTGCAATGCAGGAGTTTGGCTGCTTAACAGCCATGAATTATGCAGAAGGCCTGTGAGCTCCATCTGTATTTCTGGTTCTCGCTCACAAGGGTTAAGCCTCTAGGTGATGGATGACGCTGCAGGGGTTTTTGTGTCTGACGCTTGTGCGAGATGCTGAACGGGTTTTTGTTTCGTTGTGACGTTTTTTCAAAGAATATTTTTTTAATTTGAAGTGATGTTTCAGCTCTGTTTGAGGGAAACCATTTTATTATTGTAAGCTGTGCAGTATCTGTAGCTCCTTTAGAGTGTTTCTTGTGAAAAAGCCTTCATCTCACCAATAGTAAAATAATAATGGTGCAAAAACCTGACCTCCTTTTAGACAATGTGCACTTAGTTTATTGTACAGGTGTCCCCTCCTTGTGAGCCTAATGTCTTCCTGAAAATTGGCTCCTTTTATTTCAATGGTGAAAAAATGTTAAGTGCACCAGAACCCATCAAAATGGAGATAAACGATAACATTTCTGTTGAAAATAGACATGTCCTTCCATTGTTAATATACAGCAATGTTATAATAATATAGAAGCAGTAGATAAAGTGAGATGGTAAGATGGCACACGAGAATCAGAGACCGACTTCAGACAAAGGAGCAGCGACAGCCGCTGTGGACAAGTGAGGGTGGTGGCAGCAGCGAAGCAGCGGTGGTTCTCGCCTCCTTGTAAGTCACTCAGCAAATAGTGATAATTGTTCAGCGCTGGGAGGTACATTATGAAAACAACCTTCACTTAACTCTGCACACGGCGACCTCGCACCGCACACACGTGTTTATATACTCAAACATATCATATCGCACATGTGTAACATTCATACGTCCCGCCAGGACCAAGTTACACCATTTCCATCAAACCCAACAGACTTAATGTGCTACAGATTCTACTCACTTGTAAACCTTGAAAATCCGCCACGCTGGTCGTACCTCGTCTGTCAGGGTGCCTGTATTTTAAAGTGTTTTTAGCATTTATATTTGGGGCCAGTTGAATGACCTGTGGCTGCAGCTGGTGTAGAAAGACCTGAAGATCCTACACGTTTTCGCTTCGCACATCGTAAATGAGCTTCGCGCCTCAATCGTGATGAGGTCAGATCCCTTTTTACAGCCACTGTGTATCATTTAGGCTGGAACCTTGTTCCTTTAAAAAACACTTCAGGGTTGTTTATCACTTCACTATTTAAATAGATCAGATTATTTCCAGTGTCAAATGCAGTTTATACCGCAAAAGATGAGCACGTATGTGGAGTTAGAGCTGTAGACACTGAGGTACTTCTGGTTCTAGTGGGCAGGACCGTGTCGACCAACTTGTGTGACCGGAAACGGACATTGTCTTTGGATGGAAGTGCCATCCAACTGAATGCAACTCATGGTGACAACTTGAGGGGTTTCCTGGGCAAAGAGGGACAGGAATGGCTGCTGCGTGTGTGTCCACCTTCTTACGATTTAAAATGTATAAAGAATTAAAAATACTGTTTGTGTGGCAGTTTAAGAAACATGTAGTGCAGTGAACTAAACTTATCTTTATTTCTCCCAGGGGTACAACTGGTGTCACGATAGAAACGTTGTCACCATTTTCAGTGCACCAAACTACTGCTATCGCTGTGGCAACCAAGCTGCCATCATGGAACTGGACGATACTCTTAAGTACTCTTTGTAAGTAATAGGTTGTAAATACCTGTGATGTTATGAATTTTTCTCACTGTGAACAGATGTTACAGCAGCTGCCGGGGGGGCGGAGCACATGCTAATGCTAACACTCCTGCCTTTTGTCCTCAGCCTTCAGTTTGACCCGGCGCCGCGCCGCGGAGAGCCCCATGTCACCCGGCGCACCCCCGACTACTTCCTGTAAAGTCCTACAGGACCTCGGCAGCAAACGAAAGCTCGTTTTATATTATACGTTATAAATATAAAATAAAGAATGAGTGGGTTACAACATGAAAGTACTAACATGGACCAAAACGTGCCATATTAGTGGTAAGCATTTAGTGAACAGACAGACTTGCCCGTCGTCCCAGTCCTGCACCACTCGTCCGTTTAGCCTTCCGCTCTACAGCTCCAGTCTCAGAAGCCTGCTGTATACAATGGTAGTTTTTTTGGTTTTTTCCTGAACTGTACAATAAAGAGGAAAATTGCGTGATCTGCTTTGCTTTTTCTCTCCAACTTTACTGGATAAAATGTACATTTTTTGCAACAGTTAGCAAATGCCAGGCATGTGAGATGGTATTTTTTTAATGTACAAGCTTACCAGCCCACCCTCCTTACTTCACCAGACACTATCATGGAACGAATGCTTGCTGGAAGGAGAAACCTCCTCCCGCTTGGGAGCGTACGCTTTCCCTCGTCTACTTACTGTTTACTGTATCTTTTTCTGTATATTTGTCATGAAGTGACTGCATCTTCTTTGGTGTATTGAAAAAAATAAAGTACTTTTGATCATTAACTGACCGCCGAGACGTATTTTTCACGAGAGGAAAAGCTTTTGATTTCAGGGGGGAGGGCAGCAGATTTCAACTGTCATCTGTACCTTCATCCACACGGCTGTTTGACCGACTTCCAGCCGCAGACGGAGGAGCCAGGCAGACGGCGTCAGGGGCCGGACACGTCCTTCTCCTCCACGTTGAGGACCGTATGGGTGTCGATGCCGGCGTCCTCCAGGCTCAGCTCCTCGCCTGCGTCCAGGGCTCTGCGCGGATAGGAGGTGCACAGTGTGTAGAGGGCTGGAGGAAATCCACTCTTCTGCATCCAGTCCAAGAGAACCTGCAAACACAACAATTCACTTCTCCAGTTTCACTCGTATTAAGTCACTGACATTTTTCTCACCCTCCTTTTAAAACGATCACTTGATCTGCGATGCCTCTTTTCCTCCTCCAGATGATGCTCTACTCAGGTGAGAAGGGGCAGCGACGCAGGGCAGTTAAGTGCGAAATAAAGGAACAAGTCTTAGTGCAGGAAGCTGCTGACAGTCAAGTTCTACTGTCCACAGGAGGCACCAAAGCAGCAGGTCGAGGTTCTCTGGCTCATTCACGGCCCCTGACAAAAGGACGACTGAGGCCACTTCTCCGCAAGCTCAGCTGACACAAACACCCTGAGAACTGGGCCACTAGTCCGTAGGAGGAAGTCCCCGGCCGAGCATTTTTGTCAACTCCCACTCCATCTGCTCCTGCACTTAAACTTCTCCATCTTCAGAATCGCACATTCATATCTTCACCAAGCCTGTTGCTTTGTGCTCAATCAAAAGACATGTTCATCGTACATCATGTTCAAAATGAGGTACTAACTACATTTAAAGGGTAAAACAAGTTCACAAGTCTAGAATACAGAGTTTGGTCCGTTTGAGCCAGAAGAACCTGATTTTAACAGGAGACACTTCTCTCCGAAGCCACTGACACTGGGGGTCCACCTGAAACACGTTTCCTGTGAGGGATCAGTCGGTGTGAATTTATTTGCACTATTTTGACGGTTAGAAAAAAACCTTACCTGGGAGCTGTGTGACTTCAAGAACTTCCGTTGGATGGTTCTTCCACTGGGGCATCTCAAGACCACCCTGACCACCTAAGCAAGTGTGAGAATTGGAGCCAAAGACAAACAGCATGGAGTTCAAGGAAGATTCAGCCCCCACACCTGGTTTAGTCCCCAAACTTTTTCCCTCAGTTGAGGTTGGATACATGCGATACTGTTGACCGTACAGCAGAGTCTGGGGGGTGAGATTGTAAAGACGCATCTAAACACTGAGCAAAAGAAATTCTGGGCATCAACAAATCATAAGAACCAAACAAAGTGTTCTCAATAAACTCATTTACCGGTGACAGTTTGTTTTTGGTCTTTTACCAGGAGTCTACTGACATCGTCTTACTTTTGCTACAAGGCAGATGAAAGCACACACTTACCCCCTCGTCGCTCTCTGGTGGTTCATCTGGCAGAACAATAACCTTAAAAAAAAAATTAAGATAAAAAGAATTCCTAATCATATCCTTATGTAAGAAAGAGGTTTACACATCATCTTCACCTTCACTTCACAACAAACAGATGTTTTAGCCTGTCTGATGGGGGGCAACTCAGGTGGGACCTGCAGCTCTGTCAGGGGGGACGGATTCCTGCTGCTGCACCAGGTGCTTAAAATATCCCTGCCCTACATGTTGGTGCAACCGGGCTAGGTTGGTTTGAATGGAAAATCCTACAAATTGTTTATAAACATATTAAAGTACCTCAACCCCCCAACTCATCTCTCCGTAAGTCCAGCACCATCACAAGTGTGCGGCAGGTGGGAGGTGCACACCTTCTTCTCCCGACGAGGTTCCGGCGGCGGGGGAACTCTAGCGCCCCTCTCTGGGAGCTTTCTCCGCCGCGCAGCCCTGATGCTGGGCGCACCGTCCTCGTCCTCCAGCTGCTCCGGGACCGATTCGTCCTCCTGCACCACAAAAACAAAATGGCCCACAGTGGAATCCATCTGTATGAATCACATCTACAGTCTGGAAGTTTAGCAAATGAAATTAGACATTTTTCATTACTACGTACAAAACGTCAAAATTATTATTATGGTCATCATCTTAGTGACGTGGCCCCCAGCCTTCCTGACATGATGCTCATGTCTATTACAACTGAACTGCTCTGAATTTTCTGTTTCCTTCGCTTCAACATTTGACCTCAGAACGAAAACTCAGAAGCGACACGTTCAACAGCAGGTCAGTTCCTGACCCCCAGGGTGTGTCCAGGTGTCAGTTTCCAGGCCTCTCCTGTCATGCGGTAAAAGTGCTCCTCCTTCTTCCTCAGCTTGGACTCCTGACGCGGCTCCAGCACTGACTCCTGATACATGGAGGCCTAAAGGAAGTTGATCATTATCAGTTCACTGGATTTCATATCAAAAAGAAAACAGAGAGAATAATAAAATAATCTCATCAAATGTATTACTACTCACTACAAAATATGCAGATATATTGGGATTATTTAATAAATTGTACAATAGTTTAGGAAATTTGAATAATCTGGACTAATCCAGGACCAAATCCAACTAGTAAAAAACACTTCATAAAATGATCTAAGGCAATATTTTGATTATATATGATCTACAAAAAGTTACCGCTCTAAAAAACATGTTTATAATGTAATTCCAGCCATATGCTTAATATTCCCACTGTGGAGGTCAGACTCCATGTTTTAACTTCTCACCCTCTCACTGAATTTCTCCTGCAGCTCCTTCCTGGCCCGTTCCTGCCTCCGTTTGACATCCTCTTCTGGATTTTAGAAAGTTTTGTGTCAAAAGTGACCAGAACTTTAGTGACAACTCCAAAAGTCAGCTCACTGACACGTACCTTCTGCCCGAGAGTGAGGAGATGGTGGCAAACGGGAGGAGGACCTGAGCCTGGGATAGAAGACAGACACGAGCCAGCTGGTGAGGACCACCAGGAACAGACCTCGTCCTGCCAGCAGCAGGACCCCCCTGAAGCCTGTGGAGAAACAGGCATGTCCCTCACCTACCAATCTTATTTATAAAAAGCATCTATAGGTAGTAACCTACAGACAGCAGAATTCTCATGTGCAAAGTCAACACTGACAACGACAATATAATAAAAGCCCCCATAATGCAATAAGTGGGGGACAAAAAATGAACTGGTGTGAAAAGCAATATTTTTCAGTTGCTCTTCCAATTATGAGAAAAGTTTTCATTTATAGGAAACAGACTGAATATTACAAACAAAATGTGCACATGACCAATATAAAAAGAACAAAAAATAACAACAGCACAGGAAATGTACAGGAGAGCTCAAGAAAGCAGGCAGCACGATGAAGATGTTTAAACAGCACGCTGGACCCAAAGTTCTCACAAACACGGTCAAGGCAGGGGGTCAACAGTCCTCTTATATTTCCCAGCTGCGATTATTCACAAACGCGCAGCAGCGGTGCATCATGGGAGAATCACGGCTCCCACCACCGCTACAGTACCGACAACCCTGGTTTTTTGTACTAAATCCTCTTCATGCTCATCGTGGGGCTTCACTGTAACAATGATCTCCCTCCGTCTGGCAGCATCATAACTGGGTGTCAAAATACTTGAGCATTAATAGTTTTTATCTGCCGACTATAAAAGAGTGGAAGCCGAATTTCATTCCACGTAGACGAGGCAAACATGTTTTCGGAGAACAAATAAAACAACTCAAGTTAGTGAACGTCACACTGTCCCTGAGCAGCTGTGTCGCCAACATCCCCAACGGGGAAAAACCCACGAGTCGGAATTAAATAAAGGACAGTTTCCAACAGCAACCAACTGTCAACAGTTACGGTGGCTTCCAAATCACCTTTGTAGGAACTCTTCAAGTACACAACACACAGAAGAGAGAGCGACAACGCTGCCAAGAGAGCGACGGTCCGGCTCACGGCCATCGTGTCGCCTTTGAAACAGCGTCTCGGTTTAAAAAGCCGGAGTTTTACTCGCAGAGCCGCCGAGTCGCTTCAGACATGATGTTCGGCTTCTTCAGGAAGGCGGTGACCTGCGCGCTGCACTGCGCATGCTCCGCGCCGAGACGCGTCACCGTCCCGCCCCCCACCACCACCACCTCACTGCGCGTGCTCCAAGTTGGCACCGCCTTCTCGCACGGTTCGCCAGCGCGAGTACAGGAAGTGACGTTGCGAGGCGTGTGACGCGTGCGTGCACGTTTCAGCACCGCCAGTAACTTCCTGCTGGTGGTGGTTTGAACGTTTGGAGGATCAGATGCCGCAAAAGGAAGAATCTGTTGCTGGGCTTTTTGGGGCCTTTTATTCATTGTTAATTCTGTCACGTCGTTCCCTGAACAAGCAACGGCATCACGACAGGTGGTCTGCCAGCCACATCAGGGGCCGCAGAGCCTCAAATTTGTTGCACGCGCAGGGAAACCAAGACAAACCTCCCGAGTTGTGAGGATTGAATAAAACGGGGGAACAGAAGCGCCCATTCAATTTAGAGCAGAGAACAAAACTGTTCACCAGTGAGCTGCGACAAACAAGACCTAAAAAAACAGGGTTTTTTTCCCCTTCAGTTTTATACATTTGTAGTCATAGAAATTTATTGCACGTATTTATAGCGGATTAACGGAAAGCACAATATGTCGTGTCTTCAGAAGACCAGGGGCTTCGGCTTCTCCCACGGAAACCCGTCTCTTCCGAAGTGTCCGTAACAGGCCGTTTTCTGGTAGATGGGCCTTTTCAAATCCAGCTCCCTGTAAAATGAGGACCGCAGTGAGACAACAGTTCTGTGGGCACAGAGACCCAGTGCTGCCAGTTAGAGAACCTACATACATTTATAAACAATTCGATTTCCGCTCCTCCAGAAACGTCCCCTGGAGAATTTTTTGACAAACTCTGTCCTTTGTGATAAAGCTGCCACGTTCATATCGATACAGCGCAAGTTAAATCATTTAGGGCACATTTAGACCAAATGGTGAATCCAGCCGTCATCATCATCAAGAGCTTTATCCTGGTCGGGGTCACAGAGGTCACAGCGGTGTGGGAATCACTGCACCAGGTTATGAAACAAACCCTGGATGGAACACTGGTCCGTGGTAGACTGTGAAATTGGTTAAAGTGTTTGGGGCCCTGTGACCAAGCCTCCCACTAGTTCCTACACATTTGACAAATGAGAACTGGGGAGAGAGGTACGTGTTCCCGGTACAACCTTCTATTGTTGCTTAGTGAGAGAACCGAGTCCTTGTGAATGCTCCAAATCTGGGTAGTGCCAAATGTGCTGTGTGGGCAGAGGCACAAGCTTTAACTGAGAGGCTATTAATAGAGAAGCAGCTCTCCCTCAAGCGCTGTGTGGGGGAACCACCCAGCACCGTGTGGGGTAGCACTCCCCCCCGGGAGCCTGGGTACACTGAGAAAGATCGGTTTATTCTTTTTTATTCTCCTCCGTCAAGCCAGCAGTTCTGAAACTTTTCTCTGTCCCCACACCTCAGAAGTATTACGTTTTACTTCTGAATGACTCGACGACGAAAAGGAGAAAAAAGAAAAGTAACCCGCACTTCTCCAACTGCTACCATTCTGGCCTGGGAATCCTGCACCCTTCTGTTTGAAAATGGCACCAATACTTCTCCAAAAATCCATCTCTATATTACAAAATAGAGGGGAGAGAATAATTGTTTTGACTTGTGAGGTTTTCATGGCAGGCGACGGACAAGGAAGCGGTTCACCATTCCATCCTTCTCTGCAAATCCCCACACGAACAGAGGAAGAACACGCAAACTCCGCACAGACAGGCATGGATTTAACCCCAGATTAAAAAAAGACAACTCAAAAGCTGCACTGTCACCCGCTCTGCTCCACTGCTGCTACATCAGATCTTCTTGGAGGGGAATCTTCCTCTAGGATATATTTACTACCGTGTGAGGATAACGGAGCCGGCATGAAAAGGATGGACTTCTGGTTGCCGAAACACGGCAGTGTTTGTCACTGCGGAGATTATTTTTCGGAGCGGTGTTTCCGGCTGACCTTACGATCGCCCCCGGTCGCAGGTCAAAGTTGTTCTGCACAATTTGCAGCAGTTCATCTTCATCTCTGCTCGACGTGCCATAGTGGAACACAGAGATGGACAGCGGATGCTTTATACCGATGGCGTAGGAAATCTGCAACACAACACGTTAAAACAATTTTCCATCAGGTCGAGTCAGGCTCAAACGGAGATTAAAGTTATGACAAGCTTCAGTTCCTAAAAGGCGAGGCAAGAAGGTGCTTCCGTATCTACACAGGTCATTCCCATATCATTTCTAAGTCATGTGTCTGAAATAAGACAACATCTAACCTGGACCAGAGCTCTCCTGCACAGTTTGGCCTTCACCAGCGACTTGGCAACCCAGCGGGCAGCGTAGGCTCCGGATCGGTCCACTTTAGAGTAGTCTTTCCCCGAAAAGGCTCCTCCTCCATGGCCACCCCATCCGCCGTAGGTGTCCACGATAATCTTACGACCTGTGAGTCCTGCATCCCCCTGTTACAAGAAAGCACGATGCAGACACGCAACTCCTGAAGTACAGCCCCTTGGTCCGGGTACAAGACCGTAGTCCTCTCAGGAGGTCCCGCTGTTCTCAGACTCTTCTGAGACAGCTATTCACCGAGGTTAACCTGCGAGTCTGATGATGGGTGGAAAGTATAATAGGCAGCAAAAAATTCAACCAACCCCAAATTATTGTTCACCTGTGAATATTAATCAAACGCAAAACACACAAAAGTCTTCTTCACCTGTGGGCCGCCACTAATGAACTTGCCACTGGGCAGCAGATGGTAGATAGTGTTGCTGTCGAGGTACTTGGCAGGGATGACTTCTTTCACCACTTTCTCCATCAGGTTATGGCGGATCTCCTGCGGCGTGATGTCGGGACTGTGCTGCACAGAAATCACCACCGTATGCACCCGCAGTGGTTCCATGGCACCCATATTATCGTGGTACTCCACTGTGACCTAATGTTGGGTAAAAACAGGGTAAATTCAGGACAACACCCATCACCGCTTGACCGGATCAGCACATCTCGCACGTTTACAAAAAGCGCGCTGGACCCACAAGCAGATGCCAATTCATACAATATCTACTCTTGGCAAGCTGTAAACATGACAGACTGCGGGAGATCTACTGATCATATAGTCAGCAAAGTTCAAGGTTGTACTTTGTGAATTTCCACACGACAGACTTTTCAGACTCCGTCTGCACTTTCGCAAACACTCCAAGCCAAACCCTTAGCAAGTAATCGGTGGACTGTGCGTTTTCCCCGATCTTGCGCATTAAAGGCTCAGTGGTTTCTTTAAGGAGATTGTGCTGCCATAACTCCATCAATCTCCTCTCTTATCTCAAACTGCGACCTTGCTGACAAACACAGCTTGGACTTTGTAGAGCAAGTGAGGCTGTATGCAAGTTTTATAACAACAAGTACGCAGGAGGAGGACCCAAGCGCTGAGTTTATTTGCAAGGTCCAAGAAAGTGCAGATGCCACCATGACGGCTAATGAGGAATCAAAGGGAGGAGGACTTGAGTCAAACAGCAGATTAGAACCATCGTATGAGCCGAGTTATGGCGACAACAGCTACATCCGTCCCAGGCCCTTCTGTCCACATTATTTGAGTGGAGAGGTTTCAGGGATGCTGAGAATCTCCCAAAAGTCCTAGAGGTGGTGCTGCTTCTAAGCCCCCGAGCACGATAGGTTTTCCCCAGGTAATGACCCTAAAAGGTTCTGTAAACGTACTTGGTGGACCTTTATATTCCAAAGTGCAAAACACCACATAACCAAATAAGATGATCACACTTGCATATGTTATTATATTTGCGACGGGAGGGAGGGAGTCCTGTCCAGTCTGCCCTGCGCCACAGAGCCTGCGTGGACAGAAGGACGAGGAAAGTTCATCTCACTTTGATATATTTTCCATTGTTTCTAACATTCACGTTGAACTTCTGGTACCTAATGAGTAAAGAGCAGGGCAGCGATGCAAGAGAAGAGCAAGCTGTGGGAAGCGTGATGCGGAGTCAGACAAACAACCATTACATTTTACAAGAGCTGCAATAACAAGCCTCACCGTCACGAGCTGGATGTGTTTCGGGGATGCAAACCTATCATGGTTTAAACATGGTTTACAAAGCTCACCGGGGTGGTGCGATCGGCTCACTGCAGTACTGGTTACACCAATATATTTTATTATATCTGGGACAATAATTTCTGCATTTGTCACTTATTTGGGTTTTAACACAGTTGACTGGGATCTACTCTGAGAGGTCGGTTCAGGTCGACTTGCTGGTTAAGGCACGCAATAAAAATGCCCACCATACTGGGTAAAAATACCACTTTTAAGTGTGTTTATATCTGGGTATGTGAGCCAGTTTTTATGTACCGTTATGTCAGAAGTTCATTATGTGGGACCCTCTTCTGCAGGGTACAGATGCGCTTAGATTTTACTAAACCTTTAAGACGCTAACTTACTGTGAGTATATTTATCCAGCGTATACTTCCGACTTTTGTCAAGTGTACAACTGTGTACAATTTTTGCCAACGTTAACGTCAGCGTTATCTGGCACAGAAGAAGACCTGGGTTTTGGAGTCCGGTCGTATCCAAGGACACTCGCCGTTGCGGGACAGCATCTTCATCTTAGCGTTGAGCTTGTGGGCCAGCAAGATGGTGAGTGGCATGCACTCCTCGGTCTCATCGGTGGCGTAGCCGAACATCAGACCCTGGAAAACACGTCTCCGTCAAGCCGTGTCGGACTTGGTGGAATTCACCTAACAGACGGCAGTTTGATGTGTCGATCACAGCTACAAAAGTTCAGAAACTCAAAAACTTGTGTTAGGATCCAATGGCGCTGTACCGCCACTGGCTGACCCAAGTGCTAGTGCTGGGCAACACACCACCGACAGCTTTTCGTTAGTAAACAGAAACAAATTCGGAACTTTTAACCTGGTCTCCCGCTCCGATGTCGTCACTGTTGCCTTCAAACACACAGTTGCTGATCTCCTCACACTGGGGCTCAAGGGCCACCAGCACGTTGCAGGTTTTATAATCAAAGCCTGAGAAGACAAGAAGGTCCTGAGAAACCTGCACTGATGTCCAGGGCGACCGAGTGAAAACGTTGTTGTCAAATTTTGCACGTGTTGCAAAGATCCTGCCTGAGATGGATTAGTCAGTTGTTGAAGATACCGGCGGAAAAGTATTATGAAGTTAACCGCGTTAAATCCAAGTCGAACAGTTGTCGTCCTCCTCTGTCAGCCTCGAGTCCCACTTTGGCTCTCATTTCAATTTTTATACATTCTCCAGCACAGATCTGTCCACAAAATATTACCTTTGGAGGAGTCGTCATATCCAATGTTCTTCACAGTGTTTCTGACCACAGCCTGAAGATCCACAACTGCTTTGGACGTGACTTCGCCACACAGCAAGATCATCCCCGTCTTTGCCACACATTCTGCTCAAACCACAGTGAAACTATGAACCGTGTGAGCGAAGACCATGAGAAGATCACGGGGGGGGGATGGAGGCGAATCTCACCACAGGCGACCTTTGATTCCGGGTCCTGAGAGAGAAAGGCGTCCAGCACAGCATCACTGATCTGGTCGCACATCTTATCTGAAGGACAAAAAGGTGAACAAGGAATGAGCGAAAGAGCCTCTCAAAAACACACCTTCTTATCTCAGTTAGTCTGTAATTTCATTTAACTTTGTCTCAAGTCGTAAAATGTCCCACGTTGTTGGCGCGCCGGTTTATACGTCGTTCGTCTCTAATCCGGTTCCGATGGTTTATTTCAAAGTGTTATTTCCAGAAGGACGGAGGAAAACCCGTCCTAACCCGTTAAACTGTTCGGTTGTCTGGACTTGTTCTTCTCCGCCTAAATAAAGCAACGTTTTCCTTCTGCTGCTCCTGAAGCGCGACTTTCCTTCTTAACATCATGAACGATTTTACCTGAATGTCCTTCGCCCACCGACTCGGATGTGAAGAGGAAAGTCTTCCCGTTTGATTTGCTCCCTCCGCTGAAGTTCATCTTGTCTGTGGAAGAAGAACAACCATGAAGCGAAAACTACCAACACGCATGTTACACACAAGTTATACACCACCTACACACCATCTACAAACCACCTACACACCAGTTACACACCACCAACACACCATCTACACACCACCTACATACAAGTTACACACCACCTACACAGCATCTACACACCGCCTACATACAAGTTACACACTACCTACATACCATCTACACATGTTATACACCACCTACACACCAACACACCATCTACACACCAGTTACACACCACCTACACATGTTATACACCACCTACACACCATCTACACACCAGCTACACACGTTATACACCACCTACACACCAACACACCATCTACACACCAGTTACACACCACCAACACACCACCTACACACCACTTACACACCATCTACACACCACCTACATACAAGTTACACACTACCTACATACCATCTACACACCACCTACACATGTTATACACCACCTACACACCAACACACCATCTACACACCACCTACACACCAGTTACATGCCACCTACACACCATCTACACACAACCTACACACGTTATACACCACCTACACACCAACACACCATCTACACACCAGTTACACACCACCAACACATCACTTACACACCATCTACACACCACCTACACACCAGTTACACGCCACCTACACACCATCTACACACCACCTACATACAAGTTACACACCATCTACACACCACTTACACTATCTCAGTGGTCGCAGTGAGAACAGCAGCAGCAGCAGCAGCAGCAGGAACAGGGGGTGGGATCTGTAACCTGAAGTAAAGTCCTGGAAGACAGCAGGAATCTGAAAGAACTTTCTTCTGAAGCCCATCTTTTCTGACCTTCTACCTTTTAAAGGAGAGACCAGACCTCCAAGTTAATCATTACGTACATTTTACAGCTTCCCAATGGAAGAGGAGTGAGTGAAGCTTCATCTCAAAATGTTTACACTGATATAAGGAAACTTGATAAATGACCTGCACTGGAAATGTGACACTTATCTACCCCATTGAACTGCTTCAAAAGATGAACAAGAGCCATTTTACTGCATGTTTTGCTTTCAGCAGATCTGGAAGAAGTTCATGAAGATTCTGAAGGCTCCTCCAGCTGAACAGCTTCCCTCACTGCTGGTGTCCAATTGCCTCCGGATTTCAGTGACCACACCTTTTGGGAGCCGTGCCCCGGACTCGCGTCTAAAACACGGCACACTGGACACAAACGAGAAGTTTTCACGGACGTGATCTGATCTTGAAGTTGCATCCATCCCGCCCCTAAAACATAGAACCTAACTCACGGGTTTCTGCACAGAACACTGCCGCTCTTTTCCGGCTTAAGTTCCGGTGCTGCAAGACGTTGCTCCTAATCACAACCCACTAGGTATCTCCGCCTTTTCCAAACCGAATGTCGAAGTCGGTCAGCAGGGCGGCAGAGTAAGTGGCCACTTCTGGAATACATCTAGAACCTTCTTAAGAACAGCCTGACTCATAGCCTCACTGAAGCAACCGTCTCGTCCACAGAGAAGAAGTTCAACTGCACAGCCCTCGGCCATGAACTCATGAGCATCTCCGTACTCCCTCGATAGGAGAGCAGGAGATGGGTCTTGTGGGCCTGGAAGACCCTCAGCATGTTCTGTGTGGGTGACATGAGGGTGGCTCATTCGTGCCAAATATAACCTGGCGTTTGGTTAAAAAGTTAAACGTCATTGGCAAAAAAAAAAAAAATCAAAGGATTTTACGAAACTTTCTTATTATAATGACAAACATTTTGTCATCAGTACTTGTGATTTATCGATCTGATGCTTTGCGATTATTATTGTTTTATTATTTTTTTTTAGTTAAGTGTTTAGCGTCATTGCATCCTTTTTTTCTCAAGTTCACAAAAAAGGTGAGAAATCATATGTTTCCAGTCCAGTACTGATGGTATTGAACAGGACTGTTGGAAATATTTGCTTTCTGTGGTAAATATTTATGCCAGAAATGTGTCGCTTATTACATTAAACTGAACGGTGAGAGAATGAACTTGGGATTAAAGGACCGACTGCAGCATCTGAACACATTTGGGCCGTTTTCACCGCAGGTTAACACAGCAGTCAGGTCCTCCGCCGCCGAAAGAAGCAACTCAGATCTTAACTCTACAAACTAACTGACAGAAATGGTGCGTTTTTATTGCCACTTTTCAGCCGGACAGTAAAATGTTAAAGGAAATACAAGCGAATCCAGTGGCAGCTCAACAGTTTACAAGCTGCCAACAATGTTAATAACAGTTAACAAAACTTCTCCCGTTTCACACCAACGTATTTCAGCTCAAATATTCATATATCTGCACCTAAAAGTGGCATCAACTGTGTTACAAGCAGTGATTCTTGTTGAAGGCATTTTAACAAAGAGTAAAATTTCTCTTTGATGTAAGAATATGGTGTAAATGTGGGGTTCTGTCTTTCCGGACGGACCGCCGTGGAGAAGGTATCGCACTTTTCACTCCGAACTTCACATTCGTGCCGTTTTAAGCCTAGTGATGCACTTTCATTAAAACCCGCAGCAGGAGTATGAACTGGTAAGTCTGATACAGCGTTTGTAACTGTTTGTTGTATATTTTTATGAGTTTTATTGAGGCCCATGAAAGGCGGAGGAGGACGTTCCTCCCCGCTTTGCTGCTCCAGGACATTCGGGGCCTTTTGCGAGCGTCCCGACAGAGAAAGTGGCCTTTGCTCGGCCGCGTGACCGAGGATCAGGCGTTCGGCCAGACGGGCAGATGACTGACACGCAGGCGGCCAATGGGGACCCGCGGGCCGAGCGGGAGAAGTTAACGTGTGATTCGCCGGGGGTGGGGAGGGAGGGGGACTGCAGGGGACACCTGGGCTCCAGCGCCTACACCTGCCAGCTCAACACTCATTCTTCACTTATCGCTTCTTGCTCATTCTGCTGTTTATATACTACACATCCTTGTGAAACATTAACAGCCGGGGTTTCATAACTTCATGTCATCCAGTTGGGCTTTTTATGGACAAGTCCAGCCTTAGCAACATGGTAAGTATGTGGTTTTTTTAACGCTTTTGAGCCTTTGGAGAAAACTGGTGTGTCTGTAGGTTGCAACAGTAGACAAGAGAAGAATTTAAAGTTCTAGTCTGAATATAAATGAGGGATTTGTTGCAAACCTCCACAGTAACATGAGAAATCACGAGCAGCTTTGTACCTTTTCAGTTTAATTCGCCAAGGTTTTCAGGCATTTCTGACATCAAAATACCGCGTGAAAGAGTCTAAGGAACGTGCTGGACGAGCGAGGAAGTTCTTCTTACTAACGCTGTTAACACGGCGACGGTGACACCGATAAGGACATATTTGCATGGCCAGGAAAGAACTGGCGCAAACAAGTCCTGCGCTGCAGAAGTAGAGAAATAACTGACTTTGGAAAGAACGAGTATCACCGCGTGTGTCAGCAAAAGGTAAACAGTTGAACGTGTTCAGATTTCCAGCACGAAACTACCGCTTTCTAACCGCTTTTCACCTGAAAGGCTCCGTATGTGTGGGATGTATGTGAGCTATTTTAATGGATCCGTGTAAAAATGTACCAAATTAGCTCACATTCAGAACTAATCCTGTCTGTCAAGTGAAATGAAGATTCGGTAGGACAAAGTCGGCTCTGCGTCACGTTCGGTCTCGGCGAGTCGACGTAAACACCGCGGTTCACGCGCAGAAGTGAAATTGGTGGTTTTGGACAGGCGCGGTTTTGCTGGCGGCTTCACGGCCCCAGGAGGGCCTGCGGGTTTTTTCGCTGCGGTCCGGGGCTCGGAGGACGATGAACGCCGTTTATTTCCTCGCAGGCCGACTCAGCCGCTCAGCCTCCGGCCCCCGGCAAGCTTGTCCAAGTGCAGGACCAAGTGAACGACGTGAAGGTCATTCTGAAAGACAACATCAACAAAGTGCTGGACAGAGGAGAGCGATTAGATGAACTCATCAACAAAACGAATGATCTGCAGGCAACAGTGAGTATTTTTTCAAAGTGCAACTGATGGGCAAAGTTTGGCAGATCAGTACTTCTCGCTGCTGTTTTTTTTTGTCTCCGTCCTACCCATCTACTCTGGCGTAGGAATTAAACTCACGTAAATCCAAAGCTAATTTCAGAAGACGTTCGCATCACGCTGCGCTCGCCTTCCAGAAACAGGCTTCCTTCAGAGCGCAGTGTTCTAGTCCATCTGAAACTTCGTTCAATAGGAACTTGATATTCCTGCTGACAAAATCCTCCTCTCGGTTTCCTTAGAAGAGACACAATGTCTCTGCCTTACGGTTCCTCTCAGCGTGATTTGTCAATCTTAACTCCTAGACACACAGCAGGTGGTTCAAACATGGATGAACCTTCTTGTCATCTCGTAGAGTCCTGGGGAAATGCCTTCAATTACAGGCATAGAAAACTTGTCTGCTTTGACCTGTTCTGAGAGGAATGGAGTTTATATGGAGGAACTGATCCTGAAGAAGATGCACGACATCTGTGCAGGACTTACAGGCGACTGTGACGGTTGAGGACAGTTGTCCTCTGACCGCTGTCAACAGACATCAGTGAACGTCGCTCGGTTTCTGCTGTCCGGCTGTGACCGCGTGGTTTTTAATTTATGACGTGCTCTTCTCTCCCAGGCCGACTCCTTTCAGAAGACAGCCACCCGAGTGTCCCGGAAGTACTGGTGGAGGAACACAAAGATGATGATACTCATAGGAGCGATAGTGTTGATCGTGGTGATCATCATCATTTTGTTTGCTACAGGAGTCATTCCTTTGTAACTGAAGGCACTTTAAAACACACACACACACACACACACGTAAAACTGTATATAAGTACATGTCCTTCTGCTCGATGAGATTCGGATGGTTTTTCTAACTGCTGTATTTTAATGAGCACATCTTTCACTTCAGTGTCACCAAAACCTACAATGGTTAAACTTACACAAATGTCTAGAGATGTGATTTTTGTGTGTAAAATACTGGCGACTCAAACATTATTTGTTTGTAATTTCTGTTGTTTACAGTCTCCTGAAGACAAAAAAACTTCACATTCCTCAGAAGCGTTCAGGTTTATTATGGAACGCGGTGCTTTTGGCTGGGACTCGTGGGTCTGGGGGGGGCAACACGGACGCGCGAGTGAAGGTCCAGGTGGAAAACAAAACAGCGGGTGCAAGTTGAAGAACGCAGTCAGGTTCGCTGTGCGTCGCGCTGCAGAACCCGTGCGGGTTAGAAAAACTGCTTTGTGGTCTGACTCTCCGTCCCGACGCGTCCCGAGTTCAGCAGCAAAACCTACAGGTTCCAACAGTAAAACACACCTTAGTGACCAAAAAGCCAGAGGTGGGCAAAACAAGTGAATGAAATTTGCTGTGATAATAATGAGAAACCGCACGTGGAATTTGGACATCACTTTAATGTTCAGATTTGTCTAACATGTGATCTAGATGTTCTACTGTGAATAATCTAGTGAGTAACAGAAGTCAACTGTTAAGTCCCAATCCTTAAAAAAAGAAACAACCAAAAAAAAAAAAATTACAAAACTGAAATTTTTACAAAAAAAAAAAAGGGTTATTTAGGAACGCAAGCACTAGAATCTAAAATTTTAATATGCATATATATTTCCACAAAGCAAGTGAACACAAGGCTAGATGACGACAAGCTTTGTAAAATACCACAAAATATAGTGCTTACAGCAAAGAAACTGTGATTTAAAAGAAGATTGCAAAAGCACAACAAAACAGATTCATAACAAAACCGGACTGAAAAACTGGCTTGTGTTTAAAACCAGGTTCTTCTGCGCTTCCACCAGACAACCGATCACGCGCCATTACCTGAAAAAGACAAAAGACAACAGTCCGTCAAGCAGCCGTCCCCAACAGACACGACACACACAAATGTCACAGGAATCCCGCGTTTACAAGTTCCATTACGGAGCCAAAAAAAAGGGAATCAATCAGTCTAAAATTAACATTTAAAAATAAACAAGTTAGTCCATAAGCTAGAAATCCTGAAGTGCAACATATTGAAGATGTCAAAGCTCAAATGCAGTACCATTAAAGTCTTCGATTATTGAAAAATGAAATACACAATGTAAGCATTACATGCATGTTTCCGTTAAAAAAAATAAATAAAAAAAAAAACCAAAGGGGGGGGAAAAACCCATTTGAGCAGTTTTTGAGAAGGTTAAAAAGAGAACTCTGTTAGAGGAAAATTAACAACGTTTACAAGAGCAGCTTTCCCATCGCTGTCAGCTACACAGGACACAGTACAGTATAAATATGAAGCACTTCTCCAACGCAGTAGGATCCAGTACAGACCAGGTTTTAGCTCATGGACTACTGGCTATTACTGCTACAGGGGCTATAAATAAAGAAAAGCAAGCATTACAGATAGATTAGGAGTGCATATATTAAAAGACACTGGAAAATCCAGAGAAAGCTGAATCCTTTGAAAAACGAAGCGTTATTTTTTCAGTATCATGTCGTATTTAACCATTACGTGTGAGGGGGGCCTGTAAAAAATGCCATTAAAATTACATTAATTTATTCCTTTACATTAAACCGGTACAAAAAAGAAAAAAGGAAAAAAAAAAACAATTTTAAAAGAAGAGGACAAAGCTGGACGTATCCACTTTATTTTTTTTTTTGTTTACAGTGCTGATACAGGATGTTGGAAGACCATACCAAATGGCAGCATTCGAGAGCGTACGCCTCTCGTACCCTGTCCGCATTGAGCGGGCCTGAGAGAAGCGGGAAGTCAGCGCGACTCATGGCCTGCAAGGAAGTTCCCGCTGGCAGGTACAAACAAGGTATATGTCAGAATCAGGACAACATTCTTCTTCCTCCTCCTCCCATTTGCTTAATTTTCGGTACCCATCTTAGCAGTACGTTACCTGTTAACTTTACCGTTACAAATTGGCACAAAGAGCCGAAAGCCAGTTGTTACATATCGCCCACAAAAAGAAAAGAAAGAGAGAAAACGCTGTAGCCTCTATGTTACCATTACTGTAAAGCACTTGAGGGTGCTGTGAAAAACTTTAAGGAGAAAATAATTAAGCATGTACATTAAACAATAGAGAGGCAAATATAATTACGAGAAATATACTTGGTATTAAAGGCTTGTGGTAAGCAATATGGTAACGTACCTGCTTGTACTTAGTGGGGATAATATATTAGTATGGCTTGTAACTGTTTTGGTGACCACCTCGCCTTGGCGATTTTCCATAACCACTCTGCTGATCTAGAGATTGAGCAAACAAAAACAAAACAACAAAACAAAAAAAAAAAAAAAAATCTATCATTAAATCTCAGTTTACAGGGTGCTGTATCACTGAAGACGTACTGGTCCAAATAACCAACGTTTGTGCACCGGCAACTATAGCAACGCTAACTTGGTGGGGAAAAGGAGCATGAGAGCGACAGCGATTCAGACAGTTACAAACAAGCGTTTGAACACTGTCTGATGACAGTTTTAGTGAGACACATGACAAATGTTCACACTGAAATGAAACCTGCGTTAAATATGCTCGACGCCGGGAGATCGGATCACAGATCACCGCTGGTGACCTGCGGTACGTGAGACTAACTGCACAAGTAACTGCCATAACTGACTCTTTTTTTTTGTTTTTTTTGTTTTTTTTTTTTTTTTTTTTTACTTTCCCTGTATTCGGTACTGANTTTTTTTTTTTTTTTTTTTTTTTTTTTTTTTTTTTTTTTTTTTTTTTTTTTTTTTTTTTTACTTTCCCTGTATTCGGTACTGAAAGAAAGGGTGATCATTAAAGAAAACAGAAAACATATGGAATGAATTTAGATGAATAGAAGGTTGTTTATTTTTAAAAAGGCTTTTCTTTCATTGATCATTTTAAAACTATGCAATACCGCCATCTTATCTAATGAAGTCAAAGCACTTATATATTATATTTGCATAATTAAAAATGTTTGAATTTTACAACATACGCTTTTAATAAAAAAAAAAACAACAACAACAAAAACAGACAAAGACCAGACAAGAAAATCACTTTGTTCTAGACTATGAATTTACGTGCACAGACAAATGGAAGACAGCATAAATAAATTGTTCAACTGTTTAAAAAAAGAAACAAGATATGATAACAGATTATTTTCTTAGTTTTATTGTGTGTGTTTTCACAAAGTTACATACTGCTGTAGTCACCATATCCGTAGTAGCTGTTATATCCGGAGTAATCGTAGCCACTGTATCCCCCGTAGCCTTGGTTGTTATAGCCGTAGTTACCATAGTTACCATATCCCTGGTTCCAGTAGCTGCCATAACCCTGGTTCCAATTTTGATTTGGACCTGGAAAAAGTTCACTTATTAAAGAAACAAAACCTACAAGCTTGTCAAATGACACACGAGCTCTCTGGACCGCCACCGTTTGGTTGAAATTAGTTGTAAGCGACCGGCTGGGTGTCGAACGACAGGTTTCAACAAAGTGAATGGAAAACATGCTCTGATTTTTTTTTTTTTTTTTAAACAATATCCAAGGGATTTTTACAAAGAACATACAGGGTTTGGAAAACAAGACCCACCCCCCACCAGATCTGAGAGGAGCGTTTCACTTACCACCTCTACCCCGAGACCGGGCCGCGTAACCACCTCGCCCTCCCCACTGCTGCTGCTGGTACTGCTCTTTGGACATGGCCACTTTGATTTCACACTGCAGAACGAGAAACACCGTCTCACACTGTGGACCACAATCGCGCCGCACCGGCACCTCGACGTACACACGTCTGAGCTGCCGGCTCTTAAAGGTGCAAACATTTTTCCATTTACAACTGTGTCTCAATCTTTTTCTTTTTTTTTTTTTTAAAAAACAGGACGCAATCTGCATCTTTCTGGCCACAGAAACAAAACGCCTCCAGAAACTTCTGTTACCAGCCACTAAGTCAGCAGTACAACCCCCCAAAACAAAGCAGGGTGTAGAACTGCCCCAGTTCAACTCGCTTCCACAGTGTTTACAGCTTGCGTCTCGTGTTCCGGCTCATCGGCCGTCGATAAAAAGACGGGCAACACTGTGCGTTTATCGGATAAATCCATCAACAATCTGGACTGCACAGGAATGACAAACTTGCAACTGAAATGGCTTAAAGTTAATGAAAGTGTAAAGATGAGCAGTTTTAGAGGAAACAGGAACAGTAACTGAATAAGACATCAGTTGTTAAACTGGCCTCCAGTCAGGGCTGCACTCGGGCTCCACTGTGGCCCCGCAGCAGCTAAGAACAATACTGAAGAGGATTTATCACTTATTACTCCTTTACCGGAGCCCTTTCAGCACCTCACCTGAGAATAAACTGCAGGGGGTCTATTATACATATATATCATATATATCTTTACTGACTGTAACTTAGCTGTAAAGTGACACCGGACTTACAAACTGATCGAGTTGTGAACAGACCCGCGGTGCAGGAGAATTCGGCGCATTTACAATAGGAGCGTATGGCTGTGCAGCGAAGCCTCCAGGGCTGAGGTGTACAAACTCGACTATGACTGTTGTCCCCTTTAGAACATCAGCAGGCTGTCTGTGCCACCGATTTAACAAAAGCTTTTTCATCAAAACCAACTCAGGATGGACGTTTATTGTCTGCCACTGACAGAGCTGGACATACCTTACTCAGTCCTATATTGTGGTACTTTTTTTCCATGATTTTCTTTACAGGCTCCTCATCTTTAAAGGTTATGAAGCAAAAGCCTCGCCTTTTGTTTGTCTTATTTTCCATCGGCAGTTCAATGGACTCCACCTGAAATCAAACCAGATTTGACACCACAGAGACAGCACAGTTAAAGCAGGTGCCACAGCCACGTCTTCCTTAAGAGCAGAATCTCTACGCATGTTGCTCACATTTGATCGTAGCGGGAATGAAGTTGCTGTCAAACCGAATGTCAGCAGCTTCCTCCACGGGACCGGCTGACCGCATGTCCGAAAGGGACCAAAGGAATGGTTCCCAAACACCATTGTTGCAAAAACCAGAATTAAGTCTTTGTTTCTGGTCCCCCTGGCATAAAGCGGCTGTTTAATGCCTATGTAGCGCATGGTTCTGTCAGGTGCTTATAAACCACCGATGCGTCGGCCAGTCTTAGAACTTACTGAATATGCCACTTAAAACCCGAAGGGTAAAACATCACTTCTCTCGTATCCTGCGGTACTGACTATGTAACCGTGTGTGTGTGTGTGTGTGTGTGTGTGTGTGTATTAGACAAAATAACACAATTCTTAACTAGACAAAACTATTTCACAGAGGGGTGTGGAAATTTTACACTGGACCCGAACCACAAAAAGAAAGGTACCTCTCCAAATCCGCCAAAGTACTCCCGAATTTTCTCCTCAGGTGTGTCTGGAGAAAGGCCACCTACAAAAATCTTTTTAACTGGTTCCTTGGCTTTCATGGCCTTGGCCTTTTTGGGATCAATTACCTTCCCATTCAATTTGTGTTCCTTTTGTAAAATAACCTGGAAAAACAAGAACACAGAAGAAGTTATTCAAGGGACAATGCTGTCATCTTTATGTGATACCTGCATCATTGTCACGTGACCAAACTAAAACACAGTAACTGCCTGTGGTCGAGAGCCACGTTAGCTAAGTAAACAGCTCCCACAACCGGTCCTAACCCAACCCGTCAGCTGACACAGCGCCGTCCGCCGTACACCAATAACAACACTTCACGCAGCGGTGGCTTCACGTTTTTATTGTGCCGGTCAAAAGTCCGAGGCGGCCATTTACATCCGGGTTGATGTAAATCACTGCTTTTACTTCTGTGAACACGAATGTTGACGGATGTGAGCGAAGCACTGGGTAGCAAAGAGGTTCCACAGAAATGTCAAGCACAACTCTGGGGACAATGCGCCAGACCTGGGGTGTCCGAGGGCCACAGCGACCGTGACCTGGTTCACGGCGGCATACTGAACCTCAGATGTACAAAACAATGAATTATTGTACGTCCTGCTATATTATATGAGAATTTGTGAGACACTGTAAAATGACTACATTGTCATTAAGTGTTTCATCGTACAAATGCAACAGAAATCTGTAATCAGAAGTTAAAAACCGGAGATAAAACTGTAACAAATTAAAACCTCCCCGTAAGACTCATCTCTTTATTCTGTTTTCATAAACAGCTCACACACAGTGCAGGGTGTCAGGTTCTCCATTTTCTGCTTTACGCACGCGAGACTGTTCCGTGTTCCTTCTCAGCGTCAAGAGCCGCAGGAGAAGGAAACAAAGCAGGAGCCCGCAGAACGAAAGAGTTAGAAAGTGTATTGCCTTAGACGACTCGCTGTATTTCCCTCCCCAGCACCATTCGAGCAGCTATTCCATACGAGTGTCTTTCTGCCCTGCACTGGCGGGAGCCATTTTCACTCTGCAACTAAGAAATTATATATACACAAGACAAATGGTGAAGAAGATACAATTAAAACCAAAATAAACTAACTGGGAAAAATTTGTGTCTTTGAAAAACTCAGACGTTCACAACATGAGGTAGAAGTATGCAGTGTGCGTTGCGATGCAATTTAGATTAAGTACACATTTAGAGCAGATGCGGTTTATACTAATTTAACAGGTTACCGTGGGCCGTGCAAGACGGCAGGCCACACGCTGAATTCCCTCCCTCCCGTCTGTACATCGAATGTCAAACGGTGAACACACAACGCACAAAGCAGCACTGGCTGCGCTCGCATGCAAAAGCAGGCGGTGAAACGGGTTTGCTTTGGTGACCAACTATAAGCACAGTATTGATGATATGGCTTTTCAACTCTCCTCCATTCCCAGCTACATCTGCTGCTCGTCTCTGGTTCTAACAAGGACCTATAATTTGTCGATTTCATCTTCACTCCTCTATTGTTTGCTACACTCTTACAATTAAACTCTTTCTGCACTTAGATTGAGAACTACTGTTGTGAATCGAGGCCATCAATCTGGAGCTCGCTCTTCGAGTCTACAGCAACGTGGAACTCAGAGTCTGACTGGCCCAGTGTGTTCTCCCGCAAGGCTTATTTCTGTATTTGGTCGACACCACATTTTCTCAGAACGGTTTAACCCTGCCGGCACCGCCTCAGACGCAGACGGCTGCACACGTTCTCCTCAATGGCCTCAACAGAAACGATATGGCTGGGAGATTACTCGCCTTCGCATGTGTTGATAACATATGAGACCTTGCATAACTCCTTCCTGAGGGTTGAAGGGTGACCATCAAAGGTCCTAAAGATGACTTTGAACAGGAAGTTGATCCAAACATACAAACATTAAAGATGGCTACTGAAGAAAGGATGGTGCAGCTCCCACTTCCCTCTCACTACACCACATTCAGAACGTGAGTGATGTCACACTATTTGTTTTACGGTAAGATGTTATGCTTTGACTACTGATTAAACAAACGTGTTTTTGATGAACAGCCACGATCGGCCCGTGTTACACGAATAAAGAGGACAGTACGCAGCAAAAGCTCATCTAGTGAACGTTAAGGTCTTCCAGCTTTACCGCTGACCCCAGCGCCGCCGTCACTGGTTTCCACCGGAGACAAATGACAACAAGCACGGTCCAAAGACGTGTTTCGGGAGACCAGGAGACTAAATGTGTGAACGCGACTGAGTGATGGACTGGCGCCCCCTTTAGGATACAGGCTGCCTTACAGCCAATCCCTGCCCCGCTGCAGGAAAATGGGAAAATACAGCAATATTTGTACTAAGAGCTTCCAGCTTTTCTCCTTTTGCACAAAACCTCAACGTGCCTTTTAAAAAAGCGATCCACTAACCAACCGGCTTTTAATGTCACCATTACAGATTACAGTTCAAAGTGACAAGGAGACTAAACCAAACAGCTTCCAACATTCACTATAATCTTTCAAATAAGCGTGAAGCACGGCCACACGAAAACACACTCGCAGCCTGCAAGGGAAACAGCGGCCGGAGTCGCGTCCTTAAACGGCCACCCAAAGTGGTGGTTTTTTTCCTCGATGCACCTCAAACCAAAGTATTCAATTCAATGTCACCATAAAAAAAGCATCTCTGCAATGACTTATGTTCTGCATCACTGGCCCAAGAACAGAGGGAGACATCAGTGCTGTTCCTCTCACTGGGACACTATAAAGTGTGCACAGCGCTGGACAAGAACCAAACTGCTCCTCCCTCTCAACTTCGACTCGGTGTGAAAATCTTCCTCAGTTCTTAGGCTGCGATCGCTACGTGAGCCGTTTCCCATTTCCGAGGACCCCGCTTAAAAAAACCACCTGCACACTAACAAAGGTGACGACTACGACCAAGTGCGTCCGTCCGAAGCCTTCCGAGGGCTTCCGGCGCGGTGTGTTCACAAAGGGGCCGTTTAAGACTTTTACACACTCTGGTATCCGTGCGCACAAACGCACGTCCTACGAATCCACAAAGTCGAAACGAAAGTGCGGCGACGGCCTCTCGTGCGCCATTTCATCTCTGGCACTTCAGTTCTGTACAGACGTAAGAAAAACGACACTTATCATTAAAGGAAAAAGACGGATCTGGGGACGAAACGACACCGTGGGTTGCCGTCGGCGTCAGTCCAACGACAGAACGCCTTTCACGCCAACGCGGGGGGCAGTGACCTCCCCGTGCCCCCGACGTGTCCTCGTTCGGAGGCGAGACGGAATACCTTGTCCACGCTGTCGGCGTCTTTAAAGAGCACGAAGCCGAAGCCTCTGGAGCGGCCGGTCATAGGGTCCAGTTTAAGCGTGCAGTCCACGACCTCCCCAAACTTGGAAAAATAATCTTTCAAATCCTTCTTTGTAGTGTCCCAGCTCAGCCCTCCGACAAACATCTTTCTGTTGGGAAGAACAGTTGAAGAAAAGGTTTGCTGTTTATACGTGTCCTGTTCGGCTGGGGTGGGCTGCAGTAAGAAATAATCCCACCAGACTGAGACAAACACAACCTTCTTCCTGCTCTACCTGTGGCTGCACGTCCCAAATATGCAAATGGCAGTGATTTTATGTGTAAGTGCGTTTTACTCTGTTTTCAGTTTCAACAACACGGCAGTAACTGTGAAACCAAGAGGGGAACAAGAGGACGAGAGCGGGCGACCGCCGCCGGCTCAGGGTTCCACTCCTCGGCCGCTTCTCGTTCAGTTTTCACTGTTTTCGTCCAGTTGTTCCCGGTCTCACTGCCGGGGTTTTCAGTGTCACTGATCGCCCCCCCCCCGTGTTTCTGTCACTTTTCAGTATCAGTGTTCAGTTTCTAGAAGTTTTCTAAGTAACTTCTCGCAATTTTCAGGGTTTCAATTTCTGTCTCGGTATCGGGTCGCTGTCAGTTTTCCGCCCAGCTGTCAGTGTTTCTGCGGGTTTAGTGTCACTGGTCACTTTTCCCACGTCAGTGTTAAGCTGTGCGGTGTCGGTGTCGAGTTTGCCGCCCACGTTTTCGGTGTCGGTGCTGAGTTCGCTCAGTTTTCCTCACCCTTCGTCCTCCTCGTTTTTACTTGCGTCGATCTTGGAGCCCTCCGTCACGGCCGAACTGCTCTCCAGGGCCGAGATCTGCTCGCTGTTCGCCTCCCCGTCCTCCTCCATTTTCATCACCGGCTCGTCGCCGATCTGCACCTCGTCTGACATGTTTAACCGCGCAGCGATGGAGCTTCGCACAGCTGCTGCCCGGCCGACTGTCGGTCGCTCGAAGATCGCCTGCTCCTCTGGCTGAATCCACCTCTGACTACCACACACGGTTAGCTCACTAGCTACTTATCTAGCCTCCTAGAACAAGGCAGGAGCAACGGAGATCTCTCAGATACCACGGATATACTGTCTGTCGTCGCGTTCCGTGTGGGATCGACTGTAAGCTTTCATCTATATCTACAGTAAATTCCAGTCAAACGGCGGTATCTGACTACAGACACAGAGCCCACACGCTCCCTGATAAATATATAATGGCGGCGCGCACAAAATGGCGACAGGAAGGAAGCGGCGCCGTGTTGAACCGCGACGGGACACTTCCGACTTTCAAAAAATCACCAGCCGCCTTACTGGCGAAGTCGGCGATGCGTGAGACGTTTGCGGTGCTCGTGTACTCTCGTCCAGAGTAACCCACTGCGTTTCACTACTGTATTCCTCCTACGGGACTGGTTAGGTTAAATAGCGCACTGAAAGGCCGGCAGCAGTAGTTGGACGTGGGACTCGAACCTAAAACCTCTACAGGCCATGTCGTTAACGGTCGCAACTCCGATTTTACACGTGACGGGGAAGGAATTAGTATTCATTCGCGCCGGATGCGTCATCGGTGCTTTTAAGCGCGCTCCTAGGAAACGGCTAAAAGTGGTGAAAAGGCGTATTTACGGCCGTCGTCCTCCGCTCCGCACAGCGACTCCCGACAAACACACCGACACGCCGAGATCCCGCACAACACGTTACACATGTAAGTGGGTGGAGAACATCACACCTGCTGGCCGTGAGTGCAGCCGGTTCAGCAGGCCGCTGAAGTGACCCTGTTCAAGTTGTCTTGTCCTTTGGAAAATCTAAATGTGTCATTTCATTTGGTTCAGTTTGAGGACCAGGGTTGCCAACCTGTAACCCGGGTGAATGAGGAAGAGCGAACAGAGACCCCCGACGACTACAAACACTACACACACACGTTTGTACCCGCAGTCTTTAATAACCCCTTTAAGAGTTGAAAACAAACAAAAATGGAACACTTTACAAAACAATGACAAACAGAACATTGCATTACAACACAGACATTGTCAAAGTGGAAGATAAGTTCCAAAATGGATGGAAAAAAACTATTTACAAAGTTGCGCACTTGGCATCGATCCCCATCTCTGGAAAGGAAAAAAGTAAAAAACAACAACAAAAAAAAAACCCTTTGATTTAGAAAGGACAATAATCTCCGAGCTGCCACCAGGGTACGAAGTAGGTTTCAGCTGGTCTGCCCACCTGGAAGAGAAACAGGTACGTTAATCACCTGGACCACAGTAAAGGTTCAAGCGAAAAACAGAACGTCCACGTTTCACTGACAAACTTCTGGTGCTGTCAACTTTAAGCTATTAAGTTCTCCAGTTCTGTTTCAAAGATCATATGTACATGCAATTTTACAAAGATGGGGGGGGGATTATCAGCCATAAAAAGCTTCAACTCCACATAACTGGTGGATAATCTCACCACTGAGGAGCAGAGCCAAACGTTTCTATGTTGTCGCACACGCGTGTTCCACTGAAGTAAAATGCCTTAAATTCGCCGATCGATGCAGGAATTTGTGTCAGCTTTTTATGGCTTTGGAAAGCTTGCTCACATATGATCTTCAACAGCTATGTTTTCAGAAAAAAAGGCTTGTGGTGTTTATCATTTGAAGTTCTCTAATGGCTATAAAGAAAAAGCAAGCATTAAGAGTTTAAGCATCTTACAGGGGGTTCATTTTTAAAAAGAAAAGGAAAAAAAAAAAACTGAAGGTCCAGAACTGAAATACAAGAACACTAAAATAAAGGGAATACAGTCGTTGAAACACTTTAAAACCACCTTTAGGTTTTCATGTTTTAATTCCTGCAAAAAACCAATTTAATAAATTGTTAAAACACGGTCAATGTAAAAATACGAACATGAGAGATTTCCTTTTTCTTTTTTTTTTTTTTTAACGCTGGTACGTTAAGTTGGAAGAGACCATACCACAGGACAGCGTTTTCTTGTGCATGCCGTGCTCTCTGCCCGCTATGTGCGACGCCCAGAGAATGTCGTGGTCAGGTGACACACGGCCTGCAATGAAGTCCCCCGCTGGCAGGTACAAACAAGGTACAATAATCACAGTTAGGGAAAGGAAAGAGGTAAAGGATAGGTCCTTACTTTGTACCCTTTAGCAGTACTTTACCTGTTATTGCTATCAATGTTATTTCCATATGATCACCTGTTATGAAAATAAAAGCAGGAAAAAAAATCCACAGAAAAACGCTTATGTTTTTCTGGAGCGCTAAAAGCAAACTATTACCAAGCATGAGCAGTTAAAGATCTATAGACAATTTCACCAAAACATTCAAATGGGGTGCATGGTAATTTCATACCACTTGTTTTGGTTTCAATTTTGTAAATCTGTCTATTGATCTTTAAGTATCAAATACAGGCAACAAGTGAGGCTCGAAGCATTTCCTTACCAAAATTATCGTGAGGCTTTTCTTCACATCAGTACGGCTGATAATTGTTCTGGTGGTTTCCTCCTTCTTTGGAAGCCTTGCCGTAACTGCTTTGCTGGCCTAATCACACAGACACCAGAAATAACATTTCACACAATGTCACCTAACTGTAAAATGTTCAATATCACACAGACATTTTATAGTTTTCAGCTTTAAATTTTCATAGTGCTCGACCACACAATTTAAAAGGCCGATAACCTAATCGACATCTAGTAACAGTATTTATCATCGCATTTACAACTGGACCATCTTTTAAATAGCCGACTTGAAAACTCAGCCACATGGCACCAGACAGAAGGAATATTCACTGTTTATCAATACGACGACACCCTTTAAACTTGAGTACATCTTGCATTCTGCTCTCATCATAAGAATAAGCGCAGATACCAAAGCGCAAGTGTACGCTGACCATCTGATTCCCCTTGTTCCTGCTATACATACATTTAACAGGCATTTCGAGTTTTGAAAAAGGTGGCAAAAGGCAACATTTTGACTGCCGTGCAGCTTACCGTTGTAGTCATCGTAGCCCTGTCCATACTCATAGCTATTATAGTTATAGCCAGAGTAATCGTAGCCAGTGTAGCCACCGTATCCTTGACTGTATCCGTTTCCGTAGCTCCCATAATTCTGCCCGTAATAGTTGTTGTAGCCCTGGTTATAGCCATGACCTTGTCCTGTGCAAAAAGCATGAAGGAATACACACCTCAATATAAAATGCTGCTGGAATGCACAAGTTATGCAGCTCTACAAGCCTTTCATAGAGCCCATTTGTAAGCAAGCTGCAAAATATGAAACGCACCTCCGCGTCCACGGCCTCTGGACCCTCTGCCCCCGTAGCTGTTCCGATCGCCCCTGCGCTGCTGCTGCTGTCTGTAAACTTCCTTTGGCTGAGCAACCTTGATTTCACACTGTGGTAAAGTAAAGTAAGTAAGTAAATAAATAGCTTTCTGAGTCATTGTATTTTGCTTACCCACATAAGACATCATAATAAACTGTTGGTAGATTTTTTTTATTTAACACCTTTTTTATTTATTTATTTTTTTTTAAAAAACTACCCTTGATGTAAAACAACAAGGAAATTTAACCAGACAGTCAGGTGTTAAAACATGCAGACTTTACATTATAAACCTCAATGCAATAAACTGAGGGAAAAAAAAAACACGCATATTCAGATTACGTGCCTTTCCTGATCCAACTTGATGGTAACGGTTTTCCAGAAGCTTCTGGACAGGCTCTTCTTCCAAGTACGTCACAAAGCAGAATCCCCTTCTCTCATTTGTTTTGGTATCCATGGGAAGTTCTATGCATTCAATCTGTAGGTACAAGAAAATAAATTTGAGAACAGTACTTGGGTTAATCCACTAAGGAGTGATATTCCTGCTCAGTACGAATAGAGCGGAATAAAAGCTTATGCATACTCAGCATTACTTACTTCTCCAAATTTTCCAAAATATTCACGGATCTGATCCTCAGATGTCTCTGGGCTCAGGCCTCCAACAAACACTTTTTTGGGAGGCTCCTTCCCCTTCATGGCTTTGGCTCGCTTGGGGTCGATCAGTTTCCCATCCAGCTTATGTTCTTTGAGCTCCAGTACCTGGACAAGCAGCGTGACTTATCAACTGAGCCATTCTTAGTTACGTTAAAGCGAGACAAATATGAGCGATAGTTACCCTTTCCACGCTGTCTGCATCTTTGAAGAGGACAAACCCAAAGCCTCTGGACCGTCCTGTCATGGGGTCTGTTTTAATGGTGCAGTCCAGTACTTCACCAAATTTTGACAGGTAATCTGTGAGGTCTTTCTTACTGGTATCCCAACTGAGTCCCCCAATGAACATCTTCCTATGGAAGAAAGGTTGGTTGTTGTCAGAGAGAAGCAGAAAATCGTTGAGACCAACTTAAGCAGCTTGAATCCTGTCGATAAAGGGCAAAAAAAAAAAAAAATCTACCATAGAAGCTACCATAAATTGCCATTACAGGAAACAAAGGTGCCCAAAGTCATCTTTTACAGGCTTCAGTACCTTCATTTTAGATTTCACAAATCTGAAAAGCAACCAAGATTCAAAACATCATAATGACGATTTTTGTTTCATATTTAATAGGCATTCTAGTTACGCGACTCGGTATGAAACACAAAAAAAACATGCAACTCTGATCGATGTCGTGAAGCAGACAGGAGCTCAGGGGTGAGGGGTCCCAAAAAGAGCTTTTTAAAGACCCATACTGAGTAGCGATAGGGATTCAGAAGCTTTGAGGGACAGAGGGAGCTCATTCCACCACACCGCAGCCAAACTTGAGAAGCATTTTGATTTTGGACCCCCTAGTGAGCAGAAACACCGACTGGCCACAGGTGGACGAGCACCAGGATACCCACCCTAAACGGATCCATGCACATTTACCCCGCTAAACAAATAGGTTCACCGTCTTGAGCCCAGCAGGAGAAAAGCGGGCTGGGTGAATAAATGTAACGTCCCACCTGTCTGTGTTCCTGGAACCTCAACCCTCATCTCCACTGCAGCTGTAACCAGTCACATTTAAAAACCTACAGGTCAGTTTCCGTCCAAAGGTGCCTCTAGTCTAGACCACGTCGACCTCAACTCTCGAAATTCGAAGCCGTGTCCAAGTGGCCGACATGTGACCGCACACAAAGACGACAGATGTATAGACCCCCCCCCCCCGTTCCAATGTTGGTCTCCGTCACCATCATTCCTCACCCAGTGCCGCGCACCGGACCCACTGGTCTATACATAGACACCCCCCCCGACACCGTACTGTACCGCTGTAACCAGGCAACGCAGGTCTGACGCCGAAACGAGGAATAAATCACCTGATTTTATTGATCCGGCCCTCAGTGTTTGTTTATTTCCCCGCTCACGCCTTTTACACCGCGTTTAGAAGGAACCGTTCCCGCCGTGGAGGACCCCCCGCGCTCGGCGGAATAAGGAACTTTACCTCAGCATCGGCTCTCCGCGCCATATTGCCCAGCACAGCCTCCGCAGAAACACGCGGCACCACCGAAAACTCAACTCGAACGGAAACCCGGCGAGTCCGTCCGTCTGCACGGATCCCGGGGGATGTTTTACGGGGAAATTAAGGAGGCGCAGTTGTGAAGGCTGCTCTCAAGAATCTCAATAAAAGGAATCGTGAAGTAAAATCACCCCTCAAATGCACTATTCTATTCATAAAGTATCGCTAATCTACTATTGTTGGAATAAATAACAGCGGCGAATATCACCTAATATCTGCATTTTTTTTTTGATCGGCCAGCCAGGATGTACCATCCAAGTCCGCTTCGCCATCTTGTTTCGCGGTCGGCTGCTCTACTTACCCGTCATCTTGCTGGTTCTTGCTTGCGTTGATTTTAGATCCTTCGGGAAACTCGTCTGTGCTAAAATCGGTGTATCCTTCGGTCTCCATTGTTTGGGCGACTAACGGCAGTTAGTTAAACGCAGAACTGAAGTGAAAGCAGAGATTAGAGATTATGCGCCTACAGAATATGGACGACACCGCCACCGCCTTGTGTAAAATGGCTGACAGCGCGAGGGAGCCGGAAGAAGGACCCCGTGCCGCTTGTGTGGGCGGTGCTTTCAGGCCCCGCCCACCGGCGGCCTTTCGTCAACAATCACGCGACAGTCGCCGTTTGTACGACATGCGCGAATTCGTCGTAGATCAGGATTAGCGGTGCGTTATAAGGAAAGCTGTCATTTTTCAGGGGCTTCAGAAACACGATGGAAGAACTTCTTCCACTGGCAGTACGATGAAGCACTTGGATCCAGGTCCAAGACCAATTTCTAGGACGTTCCAATGTTGGTCTCCTCACCCAGTGCCGCGCATCAGAGCCACTGGTCTATACAGCACTTCCTAAAATAAATTCTTTTTGTAAACGTGTTTAAAAGCAAAGACCAAAACAGAGCATCGTACTAATTTAATCGAGTGGGTTTTTTTACAGTTAATTTTACATTGAAGGACTGTGGCATCGGAACGGGTACAAACAAAGGATCTCCACTGACACACCTGGATTTTATCATTATAATTTCATGGTCAGAACCAGACTGGGCAGAAGCTGGTGCTCTTCATAGGGAGTTCATGGGCAGAACCAGACCAAGAGCTCGATGCTATTGCTGCCATCGCCAAAACTTGATCTGGTAGAAGTTAGTGTTACTCACAGACAGACCTGGACAAAGGTACAGCCTGACGATGTTCTTAAATAGAGCTGGTTCGGTAGGGGGTCCTTTCTTTTAATAGCCATAAGTAGACCAGGTGCAGACTCGCAGAAGGCTTTTTACTTATTTTAACAACGGACTGTTAAACAGAACGTAACTAAAAAAGAATTAGGTCTGTACAAACCCCAGCAGATCGTGGGGGTGAAGCAGGTCAACATGACGCTGCACCCGCTTCAGTGCTTTCCTGAGAATACGCAGCAGCAGGATTCTGTGCTTGTGCCGACGATAAAAACGGTGTCGAGTAAGACCGGACGCGTTTCAACGTCCTCCATCATGACCGTTAATGTCAATTTTAAGATATTCGTCCGGCTGCCCCCCGCGGCGCCGCCGCGCTTCTCCAGTCAGTATCAACGGCGCGGGGCACGTGACCCTCGCGGGCCAATCGGAGGTCGCGCCGGCCTCGGAGTTCAGTTGATGCGCCGTCGCCCTTTAAAATGAATGAGAAGAAGGCGGGAGCGTCCACTCCGTATCCGCCCGGTGCGTAAAATGTGGCAAATTTTTCGACGTAGCCATCAAAACAAAGCTAAGCTGGAGGTATAAATGACGAGGTCTGATCGCCGCCTTTTGTGATTCAGCTCACGTACGTTATTTGACGCGTTTAATTCTCACTCAGACCGGGTTTTTCTTTCCCGATCTCCATCGCCGCGAGGGCTTCGCCTGTTTGATGTCGGCAAAACCTAAAACACAGCGCACTTTTTAAAGGGATCGTCCGGCTGCACGTGAAGCGCGTTAGCTGGCCTGTTAGCTACAGCGCCGGGAGCCGACATTTCGCCGGATCCGTTCGGCCGACCAGGATGGCTTCACTAGTCTTACCCGCCAACGTCAGCGTCGTCTTGCTGGACATCGAGGGAACGACAACGCCGATAACTTTTGTTAAGGTAGCGCGGCAGTTCGTTGTGATAAATTGCAGCGGCGCGTTTGTGGAGTCGGCCACGCTCACGCTTGTCGCGCCGCACGTGCCTCTGCCTTGCAGGACGTCTTGTTTCCGTACATCAGGGAGCATCTGGAGGAGCATCTGTCGGCGCACTGGGAGGAGGACGAGTGCAAGCAAGACGTGCAGCTCCTAAAAAAGCAGGTATTTGCAGCGTGGAGGAAAGGGGGGGGGGACCCGCCGCACGTGTTGTGATGCCGTGTTGTGATGCCGTGTTGAAGGTGCTTCAGCGGGACAAAGAGGTGGGCGGGCTGTCAAAATGAGCGGCTGCCTGAAGGAGGGGCTCGTGGTGTTGTGAATGCACCTCTTCTGCTGGACTTTGAAACGCGCAGGGACGTGGGGGGGGGCAGGCGGATGCCCTGGTTCGTGTCCTTTGTTACCACGGCAGCTGTGTCGTCACGCGCATAAAGGTGCGGTATTTAGGTGTCTCGGGTCCCTCAGGTCCGCTTCTCCGTTCGAGGGTCTGTTGAGAATCGTTGCCACCCCTGAGCATCATGTCATTAGGGAGTTAAAGGGATGACGGCAAACAGGTGGCGTGCGAGTCAGGTGGGCTGTGGCGGTGGTCTCTATATGACTACTGGGAGGGATGCAGACGAGCCTGCAGGAGCTTTTGGAGGTTCTTCTCGGTTGGTGGCAGTTGGGGTTTGTCGCTGCGGCACCCCCCGCAGAAGTGGTCTTCTTTTTCTAACCGTCACCAAGCGAGTTCTCCTCCTCTCCCCTTCCGGCGAGCAGTTACCGGCGCTCTGGTCACGACGGTTTGGGTGGAAGTGCTGTGGAAATCGAAGGCAGTTTGGTTCCTGTTCTGTTGTGATTTTGAGTTTGAACAGCTCGGTGCTCCTGGCTGGAGGAATCCTTCAAAGTTCATCGGGTACCATTATCAACTTTTTTCTTCAGCTACAGCCTTTGTCACAAGTGACTGGCAGGGATGGGCAAGTGCCAGGCAAACAAGGCCACCTTCCACGCCAGCTGAGTTAGGCCGCGTTGGCCGAGGCGGAAAGGCACAAATAACAGGTTATATGTCACCAAACTGTCACAAGTGCAGAGAAACCAGAAAGAAAACGGGAAGAAAACAGAGCACCGAACCCGGTTCCCCTGATTTCGTGAACGTGTCATTAATTTGCTGTATTTTCACGTTGTACAGACGTCACCACTTGTTCTATTTATTTGCATACATATTACAGCTACTGGCTCCTGTCACCCCTCAGCATCGCGATGGTGCTGGAGGCGGTGTGTTTTCCCCCACTGCGGTGCACCCTCCCCACTCCCCAGTTTGGGTCCCTTCCTCCCTCACCTGTCTGCCACCCCGTCACACCTGCCTCTCGCTGTTCTGTTCTGGCGTAGAAAACAAGAAACGGTGTGATTCGTAGGTCCCGTTGGAGGGGAGCGTCAGCCTAATGAATGCATTTAAAACGTATAACTTCAGAACCAGCAGAGATCCGAGAGGTAAAATAACAAACGGAAGCGGTAAAAGGAACGACTGCTCTGTAAGTAACGGCGAACGTTGGGCAGGCGGAGGAAGATGCTCGGCAGCATCGGGCCTGTCGCGTCCACAGCGTGGACCAGACGGTGCACACGGACGAGGAGAAGGCCATTCGGGAGGTGGTGGACAACGTGCTCTGGCAGATGGCAGCTGACCGGAAGACCACCGCACTGAAGCAGCTGCAGGGACACATGTGGAGGACGGCGTACATGTCTGGGAAAATCAAAGGCGAGTAAGTAGCTGAACGTACTTTCTAAGATGCCTGGAACTTATTTTTGTTGTACTGCATGCGATCGGTTGACAGCTCTCTTGGCTGAGGCACGGTTAACCAGCACAGCGTGTATATAGGTTCCCTCTGCCAAGAACCACGTCACCTGCAACCCTGAGGTGTGAAAAATGCACGACTGTAAAGGCGTTAAAGTTCCCGCTGTGCCGTTTTTTTTTGAACGGACACAATGGGAGGAGGGGACCTGAAGACTGTCCCGCTGATCACCATACTTGCTGCCCCCCCCCCCCATGTACATGTGAAACAGATTGTACCAGGACGTGGTTCCTGCCATCAGGAGGTGGAGAAGACAGGGTCTGAAGGTTTATATCTACTCCTCAGGAAGCGTGGAGGCACAGAGACTGCTCTTCGGTTACTCTGTCGAGGGCGACGTGTTGGATGTGAGTCGGTGGGCGTTTCGGGGACATTTCCCAAATCGGAGGATGTTGGAGAATAATTGAAATTCTTAAAGGATGTGTGTTTTTATATGTAAATGACCCCCCGTCTTACAGCTGTTTGACGGCCATTTTGACACCAACATGGGACTTAAAGTAGAGAGCAAAAGCTACCGGAGGATAGCAGACAGAATTGGTTGTTCTCCTGAAGACATCATGTTCCTTACTGATGTCACACGGGGTAAGTATGTCCCACAGAGGGTGAAATTGCAGTAAGTGGTAAGGTAATAAAAAGGTAGTTTGGTGTTTAGCGGAGTCCCATTGTTGATGGGAGCATTTAAATCGCATCGCTGCTGTATGTCGTAAACAGTTTTTTACATTAACCCAGCTGTAAGGTCAGACCAGGTTCAGTATCAGTACAAACACCGCTGGTCTCTGGGGAGAAATTAAACTGAGCGATGAAAAGTAGACTAAAAATTGTTGAAATGCCCGGGACCACAGAGGGTGCTTCGGGGGTCTACACGTCTGACCTTGTTTTGTTGTAAACGGCGGCCGCCCTAAGGAAGCGCAGCTGCCACGCGGAGGTTTTCCTTCTTTCTCTCCGCTTCATTCGCAGAAGCAAAAGCGGCGGAAGAGGCAGGTGTGAACGTTGCCGTGGTGGTGAGGCCGGGGAACATGGAGCTGACGGAGGAAGAGCAGTCGCACTACAGCCTCGTCACCTCCTTCCACCAGCTGGAAATGGCTGGATCTGCCTAGGAGAATCTGTATGGCTGCAGGAACATCTTTACTACAATCGCCAGGTCGCTGGGTGTCGACCCACTCGGCATTTCAACGACAAACCCGAACCCTTTTTAAAGTCTTTTGACAGGAAGTAATAATATTTGTTTTGCAACATTCGTGTGTCACTTGAGCTCATCTTGGAGCATTGATGACCACATGCGGTGGTTATGCATGGCCGTGTTATTAAAATATTCGGACGAAGTGCTCGGGAGTTATTGTAGGCTTTTATTCCTTAATCTTCACTGGTTCATTATATGAATTCAGTCCTGTACTTTTCGGTGATCTAAAGTGCCCGGTTTGTGTAGTTTCACCATTAATGCAGTCTGGTGACCACGTCACTCTGTCATGTAATGTGGTTGCAGACGCTGTAACGCTTCACTAGACAATTTTTTCACTTTGGGGTTTGAACATCACGTGATGAAACCAGACCACGAGGAGTTTCGACAGCGAGAGGAAAGCGTAGACGTGTTCCGTGACAATGTGTGAGCTTAGCAGGTGAAGATGCTGCAGTCACAGATATTCAGATTGAATGTCCAGCAAATGTGTGTGTGAAATGTGAAGGTAAAGCAGCCAATGTTGCAGTGTTTTTTGTTTTGTACGAGAGGTTTTCTTGCGAGTTGGTATGTTTCCAACGTTCGCTTAAAAGGTCAGAATTCCTGTGATGAGGGAAGGTTTGTATTCAGTGTGGTCTGTGGGCAGGAGATGTAAAAAAGGTTCATTTATCCCCCACATTATATTCCTGAAAACCAGACTTAAAGTAGCATGTTGTAAATCTGGCAACTGTCCTTTTTTTGGGGGGGGGGGTTCAAAAACCCCAAATATCAGCAAAATGTCCGTGTCACTCACCACCTCTCTCTCTCTCTCCCTCCCTCCTCCTCGCGCAGCAGCAGGCGTTCGGCAGATCCCCTCCCTCCGGGTCGGCGCTGCTCTGCAGTCCTCCTGTGGTGGGCCGCACGTGGTGGGGGGTTGTGGAAGGTTTAATAGATTAATGAGCACAGTAACTGCACACTGCAGACGAGATGCTGCAGGTACCCAGCAGGGAATTGTTTTCACGTGAAAAACTAGTTTTAGACATTTTTACATTTAAAAAAAACTTTAATTTCAAGATCTGACTGGGTACATGGTTCAGATAAAAAAAAAAAAAAGCAACTTTTTGATGTAGAAAAGAGATGGGGGGGGGGGGGTGTTCCAGGAGACTATTTACAATTACACAAAAAATCTGCATTGCAGGAATGTGGCTGAGAGAGAGGTTAAAAAACAGCCATGTGGAGGACCTGCTGCCTTCTTATCGTCGGTCCCACACAGGCTCCTTATGCAGCCATTTTAGTTCCGCCACGGGGGGGGAGCCGGTATAAGATCACAGGTCACCTTTGTCCTTGTGTTACTTCGGCCAGTGGCAGGTTTTCAAAAGGAACGATTCAGTCCCATTGATGCGTGGCTTTCAGGCATCATTCCACACTGGTACAAACAGGTCAGCAAGAGAAATGGCCATGAAAGGAACTGTAAATAAAAGCGATTGAAAAGCCAGTTGTCTGTGTTGCATTATTCCAATGAGCGGTTTGTAGAGGAATCGAGTCGTTCGCTTTGAGCTGCTCGGGGGTTTAAACAAAAGCTGCCTGCCTGCTGATACAAGGACAATGGGATGAAATACAAGTAAAAACATCACAAGTTCGATTTTAAAACAGGCAAGAGACTCAGTACTTTCCTGTGTTTCCAACACTTTAATTCACAAATGCTGCACTCACCTTGCACAGCTGCTGTAAAAGTGTCCCCAAAACTAAAAAAGGCAAGTAAAAGAGCATTCAGAAAACATGACAGCAGTAACGTTTTTATAACTGAAAAGCAGGGAAGCAGAACGTACCAGGGAACCTTTTCTTCAAAAATTTGAAAACACCAGCTGCCCAACAACAGCTTAACACATTTATTCAGAGTCAGACGCTTTTCAAAGCGTCAAACATTTCAGCAGTAGATGGGGACACGGTTCTCAACGTACAGTCAGCTTAGTCCAATGCTGCCGTTTTGGAGTACATCAGGCCGGATGCAGAGTATCGAACTGATAGATAATGCAGTGAGAGTTTACGGAAGTGACAGGAGGTCAGGACAGAAGTGGTTTCAGAAGAGATATTTTGACACGCTTCTCGAACATTAAGGAGGACTCGGCAGCTCTGGAACAGACAACATACAAAATCCTGTAAGATACAAATCGGGGAATAAAAGAGACTTTACAGACACCCCTTCCCTCTGCTGTCAGTATGAGGTTTTCCCCAGTGGAGAAAAGATCTGTGTTTGTTTCTTCAAGGAGCACCACCCTGCACTGGAAAAGTGGTTATTGATAAAGAACCGATGAAAGCAACATTAAAAGACAAGTTAGGAATCATTTCTGTTGCAAAACAAAAAATATGCTATTGTGCTTAATGCCATGCGTAAAAATGCCTTTTTTAGGTGTCATTTTTTTACTGATTGTTTTTTCTCGATGATGGTACTTTGAGGAGAACTCACTAATCTGGGGTGATTTCAGACTGAATTAGCCCTGTTACATGAGGGACGGGTGTATTTTCTAACAGCTACATATAAAGTGTTATTCCGTGTAAAAAAAAAAGCTTTATAGGTGAAATATTCTCCAGAAGCACGTATCTAGGGAGCCTTTCCCCATGGAAGACTTCTTTATGGACTGGAAGTAAAACAGTGAAATGAACTCCTTTACTGTCCTTAACACCTAATTACTGAAGGAATGTATCAGACACACTGAACAAGTAAACATGCAGTAGTGGAGCCCAGCAGAGTCAGACTGCCACACAGTCCGTTTACATCCAAAGGCAGAAAGGCGGGAAGATCTCTATAACTGATCTGACTGAAATTCTGAAACTTCGGACAAAGTCTCCGACACACTGAGCTGGGGATCCTGGTCATCGCTGCAGACAATCTCAAAGCGGTGGTGTCGGAACTCAATGGCGAAGGTGCCCAGGTAGCAGAGAAAGAACATGACCAAGACCCACTGCGCCCGGGCAGCATGCATGTGCAAACGCTGTGCCATCAGTGCAAAGTCTAGGATGACACGTCAAGGCCAACCTTGTTTGGAACAACATTGACCCTCCCACAGCCCTCTGCCACTGTGATGACGGAAGGATACAGAGCAGCATGCAGAAGGTGATGGCACCTGACAGCAAGAAGCGTGGGATCCCAGCCTTCCATCCCTCATTGCGCAGGTTGACCTTCAGCGTCAGGACTGACTGGATCCAGCAGAACAGGGTCCCCAGGCCAAAGGTCATCGACGTGCCAACATTGTGGAGCTCCTCATCGTTTGCAAGCTGGAACAATCGCAGGTATGGTCCCAAATCACTACTGCAGTTTTTAATTCAGTAAAGCCACTTTTAAATTATCTTCCAGTCTAGTTTCAGTGAAAGGGGGAGGACACTGCCTATATATTTGTAAATATATACGTAACACGAGACAATTTTTGTTTCTTTAAGTAGATCAATAACGTCATCATCGCGTGATCTATGAAAGATGATTTAAAAATTAAGCTGTTGGCTAAGAAACCTTTTGGCGTACGTACGAAAATTGTTCTGCGAGAACACGAGCCGCACCTGAAAATTGCCCACTAAAGTCATTCCGAAGCAGGACAGTGACAGCGCCACCAAGCTTCCGATGTTGAGCCATGGCTTCGGCACCTTGGGCTTCAGCTGCAGGTATCTGAGGACTCCCATGATGAATGCTAAATTGGAAGAGAGAACATAAAACAAACTTTAACTGTTTCCCTTTATAAGCTGTTTTCCATTTCTCATATTTAGTAAGAATGAATGATATACAGTTTAAAGGTGTGTGTGTGTGTGTGTGTGTGTGTGTGTGTGTGTGTGATGAAATATGTTTTTTTGGTAAGATTGCAAAAATGCTGACTGGTACAATTAGCTAAAAATGTCTTTAAGATGAAGGATCCTGGTAATTTACATGCTTTAACCCGGTCTTAGGACTTAGCAATATTCTGTACTTTTGAAGCCCAGAAAAGGGTCAAATTGAGGGTAAACAGCCAGTATACACACATACAGTCCTGGCAGATTTGTCTGAGACTGGTTTTAAAACTTGAATCAGAATCAGAGAAAGGGATGGACGTGGATGGAGGGATGGAGCAGACAGCTACAGAAAATAATGAAATTGATGTTAAGGTATGCACAGGTATCAGTCAAAAAAGTGAGCAGGGCAATTTACTGTAATGAACTGTTACTATACTAACGGGGTGAAGAACGCACAGAAATAGCAAATATTGACAAGGAACCAGTGCCGACTCTTCTGTTATTGTCAAGTTATGTAGCCTGGTGCAAAACAAATCTATCGCTGTACCCTGGTGCTAAATTTAAAAGTCAGTTCTTTCCCCACCTTTGCCAACCAGCAAACAGCTGAGTGACGTAGAGACTCACTGTTGTGAGTGATTTCAAATTGTAAGCAATTTTTTTGAAATGTCTGTTGGATGCAGGGTCGGATGAAGAGGATGGGTATCAAAAGCTCGGCGCTGCTGAAGTGTGAAATCTTATAAGGAGAAGACAGATAACTAGGGTTACCTGTAATGCTAAATAACTGCTCTGGTATCCGAATGTACTTCTGAATAACAAGTCTAATTTTTTTTACATACTGTTTCATAGACGTAGCAGCATCTAACAATGACAGTGATGTTGGACAAATACAAGAGTCAGCGTACGATTCTGACACAGAAGCAGAACAATGTACTACTCTCTTCACAGTTTCTATCTGCTAACAAGTTGCGGTTTTCAGGCGTATTTTCATTCTGACGGCACAGAGCCTGCAGTGACACAGCATGACTGTGAGCCCTGGCAGCCTTTAGCGAGCAACATTCACAGATACTATGACAGGAGCTTATTAAGAGGACGTTCCAGGTCTCGTGAATTTCAAAACAGAAAACGGTGTGCTGTGAGCCTTCTGGAATTCATACAGGAAATCCACATCTGATGCCTTTGACAATGTATATTTCCATAAATATTACATTTTACTTGTGTTGAAAAAATATTCTGCAACTGATGAATTGCTGGAGTTTATCTGACGCAGGTAAGATCTGTTATTAATCATTAATCATTCTTCATTCATTCCTACCTACAAATGCAGCCATGTTGATGACTTGACTGAACACACAGCTGGCTGGGGGGGCATTGCCTGCAATGCTAGAGAGGAGAAACATTAATTACAGCACCAATGCAGAATACAGTCGTATATTTCTTGAGAAATAAGTCTGGGTTATGATCGACTCTGCAAAGATAGACTGCACTGAAGTGTACCTTATGTATGGCGGAGCTTTTGAACCCGATCGCCTTAGGGGGAAAAAATAGTAAAGAATTATTATTTATTATTATTGTTATACAAAAATATGATATACATCCAAAAAGACCATATTTCTGGTCCAAGCTTCCAATGTATATGGCTTGTGCTTTAATAGATAAACCAGGACAAAGCATGAATTCTAAGATACAGCAGCTGCTGAAAAGCACTGGCCAAGGAGCTTAAGAAATGAGCTGCTCAGGAAAAAAGTATAAAGTAATCTTGTGTTTTCCAGCTTTGCAGCAAACCTGCCTTACCTGTATTCTGAACTCAGTGGAATTATTTTTTCATCCTCCACAGCAATAAAGTACCTGGAACGGGGTATTTAACATACACATTAAACATGCAGGGTGATGAAAAAAAGAACTGAACACTTTCACAAACATAATACTCAATAACTGAGGCAAAAATGCATGCAACTTCTTAACACCAAAACCTGGAAAAAATTAATGGTTACCCTACAAAGTGGTTTAGACTGCAAGTCCATATGATACTTAGGTACTGAGTACACACATTTTTTAAAAAGTGTTCAATTCTTTTTGAATTACCCTGTATAATCTCAAGTGTTTCTGAGAGGAAATTCTCAGACTGAAATAGATAAAGACACGAAAGTTCCGGAATGCACGTGAAAACAGACTATCGTTTGTGGAATAAAGTTGATATGACAGCATAGGACAGCGCATCTTATGGCAGGGACACCGGCTATGTATCCCTGACACTTTTAAATTACCATCTACTCTGTAACACTTTTCACCAGGGCTTTAAATTTTGGGGTCTCGACAAGGCTGTAATTACATCGCTAGGTCGCCATAGTATTACAGCATCCCGCAGAAATCCACATTACACCCCCACAGACCTGAGAGTGGAAGTTAGATTTGGTTAGACTTACCAAGTCATCTCAATAAAGCAGAAAAGCCCAAACACCCCCTGCCTTTATATTTGGTGAAGGGAGAACAAATGGGCCACATTAAAAAACTCAGCGTGCGAGAGAGAGACGGAGAAAGGAAGCGAAGGAAGGAAGATCTAACAGAGAAAGGAAGAGAAGGAAGAAATATGTAACTTACACAACCCAGAGCCCCACCGCTGTGAAGATGGAAAACATGATGGGGAGAAAGGTCCATGGGTTGCAGTTCCTCATGTCGAAATGTCCTCCCTTTAAGAGAGAAAATACAGGTCACTCCGAGCCCTGGGGGCCTCTCTGTGGCCCCCCCCACCGTCCAGCCCCTTCTTCTCCATGGTCCCACCTGGCCCCCAGGAGGCAGCGCTGACAATGGAAGCAGTGGAGCAGGATGAGGATGACTCACTTAGAGCTGCTCAGCCCCACGTTTGAGCGTGAGGAGCGGCACAACCAGGCGAAGGTGAACAAGGAAAACACACAATACCAGCGTGTGTCGGCTCTGCCCCTGCGGCCGCCTCGCTTCTGGGGTGGGGGACCACGGTAGTTCCTTGTTTCTTCCAGTTTGCTTCCCTAACCAACCACACTTGCCTAAAGAGGTCACACGGTGTGGTCTTTTCCACATATATGACACATGTGAACAGTGCACATGTGAACAGGCCTGAAGTGTCAGTGACAAGTTCATATGAACCTCAAACGTTTCAAGTGCGACCACAGGACCTGCCTGTTGTATGTTGTATACCTACAGTTACAGAACGTAGAAGGTGGTTTATGTCTGCAGCAGCTCCACCAGGCCCACACCTTTCAGACCAGAACATGGGTCCATATGCTGCTGAGGCATTCCGGACTTTCCCTTTGTCCGCTGTCAAGTGCAACACCTGCGAGTTATATTGCTATAAATAATGTTCATCACAATGCAACTTCAGAAGAAAAAAAACGGTCGAAAGAAATGTGGAATTGAACCGCAAGTTGACAGGAAAAGCTTTCAGTTTTTCTCTGGGGGCCAGGGATACGGCGTTTTTTTTTTTAAAACAAGGCGGTATTTCGGCGCTAGGCGAACGAGACTGCCGGTGTTTGTGTTATTGTTGTCATGCTGTGTAAAATGGAGGATACCTGTCCCGTCCCGTCCTGCGCAGCCAGCCCACCGTCGCCGTCTTCCTCACAGAACACACATGTCCGCCGTGCGGCCGGCGGGCGGAAACGTGTCCTCCTCCTTCCCCGAGCCGCTCCCGGCGCGCGAATGTGCGGAGGCTCGCGGAGACGGAGCTGCGCGAGCGAGCGAGCGAGCGCGGGGACTCGGTGTCTTTGTCGGTGTGTGTGTGTGTGTGTGTGTGCGCGACAGTGAATCGCGGTGTGTGTCTTGGTTTCACATTCCTGCGTTCTGTGTGGAAAGGGGCAATAATAATAATAATAATAATAATAATAGTAATAATAATAATAGCAATAATAATGTATTTTGGATATACTACTATGGAGCAGGAGTGCCCAGTGTGGGATTCCAAAATGAGGCACCGATTATCCACGTTCGTTGCCCGTAAGAGCTTCGTTTTGTTTGAATCATTAAATAAACGTCAGTTTTGAGGAATAACGGCGACAGAAAGAACTGAGTTCTGCGCAAACAGCTGGGCGCGCGGGACTCCAGATGTGCCGTTCGGGGCCAGTTTGTGGGAATTAAGTTAGAATTCGGAGCAGAAGCGCAGCAAAACCACGTCTTTTGTCCGCAGAAACGCACCGCTGTTTCGTTCTCGGTTGTGATGGAGGGAGGAAATAAACGGGGAAAAGGCACTTTCCTTCCCAAAGGCTCAAGTGTGAGTGAAAAACAAACAACGTCGACTGCAGCTAACAGGGGGGCGACCAGTCACTGACTGAAGGGCACCGACTGCTGCCCAGCAAACAGACATCACGGGGCTCCTGCTGTCGTTTTGTCCATATTCCCGTGGAGCTGAGAAAAACATGTGATCCAATTTGAAGTCGAAAACAGAATAACTGAAAGGACATAACCGGCCTTTACTGGGCTGGATGGTAAAAAAAGAGACATTTTTACTTTCTTTGAGAGAAAAGCTGAATTTTCTGGGAAATAACAAGCAACACATAAGTGTAAGCAAGCCTGAACTTACAAAGTGACAGTAAGCGTGTCTGGCGGCTGACAGCACCTTCAGCCGAAAAGTCAGAGATATTACCAACGTCCACATGAACGCTGTGCTTCTGCACAATTTGCAAAAAAACAAAAGCGCAAAGCAGCACAGACACTGGGACCCTGCAGGCCCAGAGCTGAGAGAGGAGGCTTACCTGGTGGCTGTGATTTACCTGCGGCTTGCCGTTCTGTGTGTGTGTGTGTGTGTGTGTGAGAGAGAGTTGGCTCTCGTATCCGTGGTACTTTTATTAATCCCTGGGTCAAGAAGGTGTCCTGTCCTGCCTTGGAGTTTACTTCCCTGTAATGTGTTGCTCTGTAATTGTGGATCAGAATGTCAGAATTTCACTTGTTTGTAACACAGTCCTTGAAAATGGGCATCTCGTGAACTGTACATAAAACAGACCATTTGATACGAGACCACTGTAAGTGGGTTATACACAGTTCACCATTTCTTTCTGCTTCATTAAAACATTCTGCAACCTGCAGGTGGGCAGCACCTGGGCCTCATTCTTTATCTGTCACCTAAATGACTTTACTAGTAAACAAACTAAAGCTCTAACTGCACGTTCCAAAAAATCTAGGAAAAAATACACAGCTTATATCGCAAAACATACTGTGTTTACCTGTAAAGGTTTATGCTGGACATTGCTTAAAAGCAAAGTTACTCTGGTTCCACAAACTTTGTAAATCCAAGTCCTTAATCGATGTGCCACCTGGTGGTGAAAAGTACCTGACCAAGCAATGCCAGTGTAAGTAAACTAGACTGGTAAACTCTTTGCCATAGAAAGAGAAAACAGAATAAACCATTCAAATTTGAATTTATTGATAAAAAGTTTTCTTTTCACACGACAGCCATGACATTTAAGCCAACACACTGATACAGAAAGCAGCTTCTATTTGCATTTAATCACATTTTCACATATTCCGAGTTACTATAGAGTAGAGCCCAGGTATTCAAACTGTCAACGAAAGACGTCTGTTACTATTCGCTACATCATTACGACAGTCTCTCCAACGCCGCGTGTGTGGAAGATGTTAACTTTAAGAAATGAAAAGTCTTACCTTAATCTGTGAACATCACACGTTCACTGACAACTGAACTTAGGTCACCACGGTCAGCTCATTCGCGCCGTGATCTTTATCTGTTTTTTCTTACATCTGTCTGTTTCTTCCTATGTTAAATCAACACAATTTGAGAACATATTTTGTGAGCAGTCATAATGTTCGCTGCTTTATTGGAAATAAACCAAATAAATCTGAGGAGAGGAAATAAATAAAAATTAACACGCTTTCTAGCATATGCACAGATCGCACAACCTGCGGGTACTGTACTTCAGTTAAATATCTATGAGATGCAAAAATGCATATAATAATAAAACACTGAGAAACTACTCTACAGTATTACCTAAAGCTGATGTTACAAACACTTCTGTGGACAGTGTCTAAAGGAGAGGCCACCAGTCCTCGCCCTGGTGCTCAACTGGCTTTGTGGGCCTTTATTCCAGCCTTCGACATAAAATCCATCACGGTGCACAATTTGGGCAACGGTCTTGCTCAGAAAGTAGATGCAACATTTCAAGTGCTCCAGGAGGATCGTTCTGCTTTTAAAGATAGACGGTGGTGGAAACAGTCAGTGTTTCTAACCAAAGGCCCAAAGTCCTGCTCACTGCTAGGAGGGTTGCTGACTAAAGGAAACAGGTCAGAGCTCTAAACATTTCTGCTGGTGGTAAAGCACTAAAGACAATAGGTTGTATATTGAAATACAGTAGAGGAAAAGGGTCAGTCGGGTACAATAGACCCAGTTAAGACAGAAACGGACATACGGTAGCAGCGGAGGCCTTAATCGCACAGCCTCAGAACCCCCGGCGTACGGAAGCAGGTACAACAGTAAGTCATACTGTGCCACATGCGGCATCCTTTTAAACATTTAGGTAGTTGAGTCCAGACTTCACCTCTCTTTAGGTTCACTTAGACCCTGTATTCCTGCTGCACAAAGGTAACTGGAAACCAGCATATAAGTTGTAGACACAACACAAGAGAGAATGATTTATCCATGCAAAAGTAAGCAGAGCTAAATCAGACCTACTTAACAGGCAACAACACAGTAGAAACCAAGAAGTCTATATCGAAGCTGTTAGTAAGAAAGCCAAGAAAACCAACGGAACCATTTGAGAGCATTGAAAACAGTGGCCAGGAATAGCTAAATGCTGCTGGATGGTTTATCGCTTCAGACAAGAGAGACAGACATGTTGCGCACAAGTCCCACGCTTGAACAACTGATCAGACACTTGCCCCAAGGAGGCATTTACTGTAGCAGATCCATGCAACGTCCTATAAGCACCAGTCAGGCTCATCGTTCAAGAAATGAGTGAGAAGTGAATTGACATGGTCTACAGTCATTAGTCTGAAATCAGACTTTCTTTCTGGGATAACTGTGTTATTGAGCCACAATCCATTATCTGGCCGAATACAGCAGAAATAAACCACTGGAGGGAACAGCTCTCTCAACTAAATGCTTCCTGTTCAGTTAAAAGCTCCTCTATGACTCTATTTAAGGTCATTCTAAGGTAAAGTACGATTCCTTTCTTGGGGGGGGGGGCTTTTAGGTTTCTCAGCATCAAGCTTCGGGGCTGGTGATAAAACAATCTATTTTTGGCTACAGTGATTCTTTTTTAATGCCTAAAATATGCAGTGAAACAAGTACTTTACTGAACATAGAACTGTGCACAGAATCATCGATAGTAAAAAGAATATCTGGAGCCTCGGCAAGAATTTCGAAATGGGCAAATGCATGTGCCCGTGTGTCCTCAGCTTCACTGAGCTGCAGATCAGGCAGGTCCACACACCCTTGCTGAGTTTCGCCATCTAAATAGCAACGAAATATAGAGCGAAGCCTTAGCTAGGAATTGTGTGTCAGAGGAGTCAGCGTGAACCAGACACGACAGCCGTCCAACAAGAGAAGGGCCTCAGGCTTCCAATAGTGGCAATTAAAACAGTCTTGTCCTCAAAGCGTCTTTAAATGGTACTGCAGAGCCCCCCCCCCCCCCGTGTACTGGAGCACGTTTGAGCGACTGGTAATCGTAATCCCAGGAGAAGGTGCAGATGGACTTTGTAAAGACAGCCAGAGATCCATTCGGGACTTAACTGCTCGGTCAGCATGACTGGAATAAAACAGGCTGTAGAGGAGGGCAATGAGGCCCGTGTTTGTCTATCCAATCGCTTAACCTGCCGAGCCAATTTCCACCGACTGCTGCAGGAGCCCCAGTGACATTCTTCACATTAAACCGACAACGCATCTGCAGGAAGAAATCTGGATCCCTCTGCATCAGCACACGCCCCTCTCTACACTGGGGAACATGTCCACGGTGGTGCAACAGCTCCATCGGCACAGTGTCCTAAGAGGTTTGCGTGGGCAACAAACAAACCGCATAATTGCACAACCCTCGTTCGATAAAACGCACAGCGCAGGGAAAAAGACGCCATTTGGTTTGCATTTGGTCCCCAGCGGGTGTAGAAGTAGTTAAGAGAATGATAACACAGCCTTGACTGCTTTACCAAAACGTCCGTCTTTGGACACAGATCGGTCAAAAGATGTGCAGTTACCTCAATCGGCACATTAAAACTTTTTATCTTGCCGCAAAATAAAAACAGGTCATTTTTATTAGATTGTATGGCCTGAATTTAAGAAAAAAAAATCAAATCCAAAATGTTGCATCATTTACCATTTTTACGGAATGAAAATGAAAAATTTTATCAAAGAATTATTTTAAATATCACTTTAAAAACATTTTAGGTAAAAATGTTTTAACCTTTTGCAATGAAAAGTAAGAAATGCTTATTATTCGCTGTCACGAGCGCTCGTCCCTGTCGTGGTTGTGACGTCGGGAGCCTGTTTGTCAGAATCGCTGGAGGCAAGACGCTAGACGGACCAGTAATATTACTCGATTTTTTAAAAAGCTGTTCTAGAAGACTTTGGTTTTCCAACTGGTTTCTGGGGCTGCATTAAGGAAGTTCAACAGACTGCTAGCAGGTGCGTGACCATCTTTCCAAATATCTTTTCTTCATGATAAAAATAACCTTGATGGGAGTTTGGGAATGTAATGCATCTTAAGCGATATATTTCACCCTATAGCTCTATATGCTTCAATCATTCCCAGAAGCAGACATATAACTTTAAATCAGCGCAATAAGAGCAAAAGCTTCAGTTTCATTTTGCACATAACACAAAAACACCAGGTGACGCAAAATGGCATTTGGCAGCAAGCACGTCCGATTCCGTAAGAATCCCGTATTTTTATGTTGCGGCAAAATCCTATGTTGCCCGGTGATGCAGAATAACTACAATTACACTAAGACTGTAAAAAGCAAGAAGTGGGACCTTGAGAAAGGAGCTTAATCTGAATTATACCAGCAAAAAACATACAGCTGCTTAAAGTGGTCAAACAGTAAGGTATTTTGGATGCAAGCCTTGACTACGCAGCACAAGTAGGGTCAGATTCAAGTGAATAAGAAAAAGGAGAAATGAATAAACAGCAAAATGCGTTACAGAGTTAATAGAGGTGCTGCTAGAACACTGCACTGCTGTCCTGCAGTCTCAGCATCTTCGTGGCCGTCCATTCAGGCTGACCTGTGCAAAAGGGGAACAAACACCATCTCAAAAGCAATGAGACCAATAATTTCATCGCGAACAACTTGGGAGCTCTGAAGCACGTCGGCTGAGAGCGCCGGCGTACAGAACCAACTTCCCGATTAATTCATTAGACGTGTACTACTTCAAGAATTGAAACACCAAACTAAAAAAATCATGCAGTTACACATGTGAAACTAAGGAAAAGGAGGCAGAGGGAAAAAAATGAGAATAAACCAAAGAAGGTATGGCAGAAAAATACATCACCCTGTCCTTAAAGATATCTTTAGAGCACTAGATTATCGTGACAACATTCATCTGTTTCTTCTTTAACGGAGACTGGCGCTCAGGCGCTGCCGTCCCCCGTCCTGAGCTTGCGTGCCTGGATCATCTCTGGAGTGGCTTTCTTGCGGCTGCCGGCGAGCCTCAGCCAGCACATGAGGTCAATGAAGCAGGTGGTGGGGTTCAGGTGGAGGCCAAACTCACTGGTGGAGTAGTCAAAGGGGAACGTATGGTGGTAGTTGTGGAAACCCTCACCTGAGGAACGGAGATTCAGAGGCGACATGCAGAGAACAGGACTGCAGTGACACAGTGAGATTAGTCCCAAAATCAGTCAAACGTTATAAAAGGTCACATATTGTATGTACCTACGGAAAAAAAACAATACACTGCTGAGGTCATTTCAACAGCTGAGACAATATGCAGACAGAAATTCCCACTGCTTCAGTTCTAATTTGTGAATTATTTATTTTGCGAGAAACAGATCGTATTTAAATAAAGTATTTAGTGTAATATAGTATACGGTGCACACAGTATATCTCTATATCTATAAAGCTGAACCTGTGTTTGTCTGTTTGGTTCTTCTTTATGCACAGGTTTATTTTTCAAGCCACAGACTTGAAATTTGTCACACAGGTTCTTCTCACACCAAGTTCTGTTTTTTGTAAATTTCTTTAAACCCCAAAAAGACTAAGTACTATTTTTAAAACAGTAAAAATTTCAATTTTTGAAAATAGAGAGGCAGATGTAATGACGTCACACGCAGCGCGTAGTACCATCACACCCGAACGTGGCAAGATGCAGTTATGCGGGTAGATTTTCTTGTTAAATGATCTTAACTTCCATCGTGACTTGAAGTAAAAACTTATAACGCAGCAACTCTCACCCCCCAGATACAGCACAGTGGCGGAACAGACTTCTGCTCACCAATTGCTCCGAAAGTGACAAAGCGGTTTTCTCGCGGGCTGATGGTTTTGTCGTAGGGCCGGTTCCCATACATGTGGGCAGCGCTGTTGACCAGCCAGCTGACGTTAAGTGAGATGGTGTAGCGTAGGATGGAGGACAGGAAGTACGCGGTCCACAGCGACTCGCCCCAGAAGTACCAGGGCACCAGTGTGGGGACCACGAAGCACATCAACACGACGGATGTCCTGTAGTACCTGAGCAAAACAACAAACAGTAAAAAAACAGTGATTTATTTGTTTAAATTACTTTGCAGTGGCAAATCCTTTCAAACGCAACAGCGTAAACAATGTATTGCTTCATAATACAATAAGCTTTTTTCAGTGTTCCAGTGTAATTTGGGAAAACTGACTGGGGTTTCTGGGGTTGGGCTGGAACGCACGACGATTTTCCCCATAAGAAACAATGGAAACAGTGTGTCGATTTACACGTTTAGGTATGTAAATAGACGGACGACCGTATAATGAATCTCTGGTCATAAAGCACTGTCAGCTTCCCTTTTCTGTAGAAGCGCTATCAGTTACCAATATACTGTATGGCATTATGGAGGTGGATGGGTTTTGGCAGGAAGGACCCCCAAAAACACTTATTTCTATAGCAAAGTTGAATAACCCAGTAGTTACTAGAACTCTTTGGCATTATTTTTCGGGGAGACGTAAACCATTGCCCATGACAGCCTTAACTGAATATAAGAAAAAAAAAAAACTGAAAAACTCACTTTCTCTGAAACACCACCACGGGGTCGGCCAAGAGGTCACTGAGATCCAGCCTCTTGCCCTTCTCAATCACGTCTCGATGCTTTCGCACAAACAGCCAGCCAATGTGGGCAAAGAAGAATCCCCGCTTGGCATTGTGGGGGTCTGCATCTGTCTCTGAGTACTTATGGTGGACCCTGTGGTCTCGGGACCATTCAAAGATGTCGTTCTGCAATGAAGATGGACAGACATAGCAGAGATCAAAAGAGGAACACAGGCACGACCGTGTTCTCTCTGTCAAACTCACAACACTTTTAATCATGATCATCTTTCTTACTCATAGTCATTTAATATTATTATTGGTGACTAAAACCATTTTTATCATTTTGGTTTTTTTACATTATATTAAGGAACTTTACAAGTTATTTAAATTTGCAGCAGCAAGATACTTTTCTGAGTGCTTGAACTTGCATGTCGTCTTCAAAATCTTCCTGAACCCTACAGTGCACTACAAGGCTGCCTGAAGCACGAAAGATCCTCCATCACTGAAGGAATGATGTCAAAGAGAACTTCAGCAAACCCAGTTTCAACCGACTAATGGCTAACCCTCATCCAATCCAGAAATCCATAGAATAAAGTTTCAACTTTTATCTAACAGTCAGCGTGGAGACTTCATAATCTGTAGAAACAGATCCCTAACCTAACTTGGCTGCTTGGATCCTTAACTCCTTTAATTTTGAGCTGTTTTATGGCCCTGAAACTCATCCAGCCTGAGACGTGTTAAAAACGTGTGGTCAGTGCTGCTTTAGACACATTCCTGCTCACTCGTAGATTCCAGTGAGTCAGAAACACAAGAATGCAAGCACGACAAGGCCAAAACAGAGAAAAATACTGCAGAGAGTGCTAGAAAAGATGTTTCCCCCTCAGGTGTGCAGGAGGTTACCGAACAGTCTCATGACCTGATTCCTTATCCAAGAAGAAAAATAAATAGGGCCTTGTGCTCTACTAAAATTAGACTGCTGCAAATCAGAGTTCTTCTCAACAAAAGCCTTTAAATGTTTCTACGACACTAATTTACATGAATTTGTATCAGTATGATTTTCTGTATTCCTGAAAAATTGCTTAGTATGAAAGGACGACTCCAGAAATATTGATAAAGCCTCTACTGGTTTTTGGTACGATAAACCCCTCCGGGTACTGCGCTGGAGTGTCAGAAATAAGTGTCTGACATCTTACTGACTTTCTGAGCTTGGAGCAACAAACATCCCCCTGAGATGCTGCTGTATTGTGAATAAATATATGAATGTTGGTAGTCTGGTGACAAACTTTACGTAATAGAATGTGAACCTTTCAACTTGAAGCTCCTGCACAAAGCAAGATCATATCCATGAACAATTCAGAGAAAAATCTGTATCTGTAAGTATACATGAAAAATAATATTAAATTATCCTCTAATACCATCGATTTCATGCATTTCCTGTACTGTAAGGAACTCTGGAGGGCAGAGTGCCGTCTCAATGTGAATCATTCATTTGAAAGTGAATCCAGGAAGAAGCCTTCTGACTCTCCATTAATCTCCCTCTCTCAGCCTCAATTTCTCGGCTCTCTGCTGACTGCACAGGCGCTGTCTTCTTGACACCTCCCTTCCTCACGCTGAAAATGAGCAGTAGAGCAAAGTATTAGACCTCAGTTCACCCAGAAATAACAGCTGAAGTCCAGATCTACCCACATCTGCTCTGCGTACACACAGAACATCTACACTGCTGCCTGTCTCGGGAACATGCCACCTATTTATGGGTGAGAGGGATTTTACGTGGGTTTACCAAGATTTTTTTGCAGAGAAATCCTGTCTCCTGCAGATCACATGACTAAACGCAGAGCCCATCACAACATACGAAACATGGTGGCAGCATAATGGAAATTATAAGTATTAGATGCAGAGCACAATGAGTGTGGAGAATTGAGGTTTATCAATAATGGCTTCTTCTAACCAGAACATTGGCCTTAGTGACCAGACAGAGAGCAGACAACTGTAATATCTTGAAGGCCCCATTGCTGTTGCCGTTGAATGTGGAGTTTGCACAATTTGCTCATTTCATCTGCTTCATCAGTCAAGGGCCTTGGAGTAACAACCAATTCACGCCTTTGCATCTCTCAAAACACATGGAAACCATAACCCAGGATCTGCTCTTATTTCAAGTGGAAACTATTTGAAATCAAGAGACTCAAGAGACTGAGTTGAGAGACTGGCTGAGCTCAGAGAATTAAAAAAAAAAAATTCATTTCTTCACCTCTATCACTCAACTTGTTGCTGAAATGCACTTTTGTTCACTCTGAGCTGTACATCGCTTTGGAGAAAGGCATCTGCCATAAGACTACATGTAAATGGAGAATGACGCTACCAAGAACAGAAACGGTTTTGAGATTCTTGAAAAAAGATCACCCAAGAGGGGCCTCATATTGTGCCATAATGTTACTACACACGGAGTTGCCAACAGTGAGAGACTGAGCACAGTTTAATACGTTTAAAAATCTACTGTTTGCTTATTCAGTGTTAGAAATGTTAAAACAACAAATTATATAAAATTAACAGGAAAGTTCCATCTCCAGCAAAAAGTATCATTAATGACTCATAGCTGCTCCCAACTGAGAAGCCCAACTGAATGTCAAAGTCATTTACAGGCCCCACGTCCCACTTTAGCTACACGCACTGAACGGCTTCGCTTTGGGAAGAGGGTGGGTGGAGGAACGAGAAGGTTGGCCCTCCCTGCAAACTCTTGTGAAGCTACAGTGAAGACGGTGGATGTCAGGCAAAGGGAAATCTGGATAAAACCTCGTTTTTGGAGCTCAGGGGGCCTGAAGTGAAACACTGACACAACAGGAACTGTGTAGAGACAATGAAACGTGTGTCATTGATGCGAAAAACAAAAACCCGTTCATTCAAGTCATCGAAGTTTTGTCTGTGAAATATCAAGGTAATAGAACTGTTTGGAGCTTCATCCTTGACTCCAAGCTGTTATTAAATATGTCTGAAATATATTCAAGTTGCACCTGGAATTCATTCAAGTAGCACCACTGTGTTTACGATTTTATAAGAGAAGAGCAAAACCATTTCGTACGTCATGCTGATTCCGAACGACACTTCACTGTTCCCTCACGCTGTTTTCCAGCTCATTAGCAAGTAATAAATTATTCCCCTTACTGTTCATTATCACCTGACTTTTAGCGGATCTTTCCATGGAAAACCGCAGCAGATTTGGCACACCAATGTTTTGTGGAAACGTCAGTATTATTCTTCTGTCAAGAGCCGAGAAGCTACCCAGCCTGCCGTTTCTTTCAGGCTCTTACCTGGAAGGCCATGGAGTTGGCAGCAGCAAGGAAGATCCTCAGAGGCAGCTTGGCTTTGTAGGACCTGTGACTCCATAGGCGATGAGCTCCCGCCGTGACCCCCAGCGCACTGACCATGAAGCAAGCATAGGCTGCAGATACAAGGGAGGAAGGCGGTGAGACTGAGTGAAAAAGACAGCGTGTGAAGCACATGGGCAAAGTTAGCTTTTTTTGCATACTGATATTTATTTTTCCTACAAGGTCTTGATCTCAATGCTTCCCCTTATCTGTATTAAAAAAAACCACACCTTATCCAGTTTATGTTGTAAATGAAAATTTTGAGAAAGCCCAAGTTTTGTGGATAAACTTGTTCAATTTTACTTTACATAAACATTTTAACACAATCCATTACTGGTTGGAAGATAGTAAAAATAATAACTGTTACACTGTGAAGGACTGGTGCCCTACCAGCCTCACAACCCTGCACTGCTTAGTGAAAAATGATGGATGGAAGTTTTTCTTATTTATTATGCCATCATCTGAAGATTTTACAAAATCTAATCATTGTGATTTTGTGGAAAAAGTGACTGTAGCCTTATGAGTTCCAGCTGTTTCGGAACGCCGAAGGATCAGTGTGTTCATTTAATTTGCATTCCTCTTGTGCTCCTTTAAGTGCTTTGCAGAAATATTCAGACTCTGTACACAAACAAGGAGCTACAGACATTTCTGAGATGTTTCACTCAAACTGAAAGTCAAACAGGGGCGGCGACGTTTTTATGAGAGAGAACATGAAATATACACAACTATACTGTTTACCTAAGTATTTAATCCGTGTCATCTTGAAATAATTAAGTGTTTCCAGGTACTATTTGTAATTTATTAAAATGAGGGAATTGGTCAAGGATCTGAACACTTTTGCAAGGCACTGTGCTCTAGCCTAACCCTACCTGCAGTGTGTGGTGGCCCTGTGTCATTTCTCTTTGGTATAAACAAAATATTTTCAATTCAAAATCAATCATAATTCAAGACAGCAATTCTTGAGGTAACATTCACTGATCTGACTTCTTCTGCTAAACCGTAACCAAGAGACTTTCCTCTGCACAAAGCAGAACCACAAACATTACTCATTGACAGTGAAGGGGTTCCTTATCGTAGTAAATCATTTCTCACATTTCTTCATCACAAAGGGGCCACATCGGCATTCCTCTCTCAGGCACTCTGTAAACGTTCTGTTTCTTCAAAGCAGACGTTTGAACAGTATAACAGCATCTCCGTGCCGGTGAACAAACGCCTCTTTTGGCGATTCGACTGACGCTTCCCTCATCTTTCCAAGCACCAGCTTGTTCAGGGAGGTCTGCTGAATCCACCTGAACCTCTTGCTCCAGTTGAGTGATATATTCCACACACAGTCAATATACATATTAACTTCTTCATTTCGTCACAACTGACAGCATGCACTTTTCTTCTTTCGTCATCAATGACCATTTTGGTTCTGTAAAGGTGCTACACCGAGGAATGTGAAGGGACATTTCTAGAAAAGGTGCTGCCCATTTCAGCAGTTAAAGCCCAGAATCACACCCCTGTGTTCATTTAAGTCTGTGGTTAGCTGGAATTCAGCTGTTTCTTCATGCTTAAGAAAATGTAGATACAGTACATTGCAAAATTCCTTCCTTCCCTATATTTTACTGTTAAAACTTCCTGCTAATGGGTGTGAGGCCCTGACAAACATGAAAGGACCCGTCTATTGATTGCGTGACAGAAGATCAGCTGGCTTAACGCGGGGGGTCGAAACCACTGCACACCAAGGAACAGCAGAGGACGTCGCCGTGGCACCTTGCTGCAAATACACCTGAACAGGAGGGCTGATTTCAAACAATAACATCTTACCGAACACATGAAGGTCACCCGCTGCAAGTACTGTCGAAAAATCTACAGATATACCCGACTGTGACTGTCACCGCTGCAGCTTTCACCTTGGGTGCGGAAATCGTGAGCTTGTAAGCAGGTATATAAAGCCCTGAGAAAGCAGCATTCTCCTCCATTCTCTAAGAGTTCCCCATAGAAACAGGCACAGCACCACCTGCAGTGCTGATAAATCAAACGTGGTGTCTGGAACAATCGCGTGATGCTGAAAAGTCTCCGCGGAAGTAAGGTCATAATTGGAAATGGCCGCTTAAATACAGATGCCTGCCTGCTTAAACACGTAATCTACATCTGCTTCCCTGTCGTGCCGCTTTGCGTTCGGCAATATTTACAAGCTGCTGAAATCACTCGATAAGCAAGAGCTTTCCAAAAAGCAAACTACGTTAAGTGAACCGTATTCCAGTTTCAGGCCTGCGACACATACAATACACAACATGGAGGATGTGCGATTGCCTTTGTAGCCCTGGTCACATGACAAGCCTTATTAAGCAAAAATAAATGATGTGTACGCAATTATATTTTGTAATGTCCTATCACTGTTATGGGTGGTGCAGAGACAGGGAGAGCAGAGCTGTTCCCCCGGAGATCTACCGGCTGAATATAACTTGGTTACGTGTAGCACAGACCATCATCAGAGCAGCAGAAAAACACTTCAGCGCCTTAATTTTTCTTCCTTCACGTCGACTCGCACCGCACCGTAGCTGCGAGAGCCACACCGAGGGCTGTGGGCAGCAGAGGAACATGTTCCAAGCCTGATGGGGTATTTGGAGCAGCACTCAGCAGGCCCTTACATTCGCATCGTCCCTCGTGATCCACGGTCTGCTCTGCCTCAGCCTCCGCCCTGTTGTGGTCGCGGCAGAAGGGCACATAAACCAAGGGACGCGCAAAGAAACGTGTGGACAGACAACCAGACAGGTACGTAAATACGGAGCATCTCCTATCAACTTGCAAATATGTTTTCACAAAGCTAGAATCTCACCAGGCTTTGTCAAGCCCCTGTCTCCATGGAAACCAAACCTGATGTCAGACCAGCTTGAACATTTATCGCCGGATTTCTGTTACCTGCAGGTTCAAAGAGAACAGCGCTAGTCCCTCTGACACGTTCACTTTCTGTAGCGCTATTACTGCCCTTGCCGACTACAGTTTCTACGTATATTATGATGTAAACACGTGGGGCGTGTTTACAGAAGCCGTGAATAAAAAGTGTTTCCACATGCGTGCTTCCAGAGAACAAGACACCGAGGATGAATCTTTGCTAACAAATGGAGTCTTTGGAAATGAGAACATTAAAATAAGAAAGCCTTACATTTGATTTGGAAGCATAAATGTTAACGTCCAACAAAATCAGTTATTACTGATACAGTTATTACGAATTCAATTTATGAAAGAAAGTGAACAGACCAAATGATCTAAATGATTTAACAGCTTCACGGTTTAGACCCGAAAGAGGAAAGCAAAACAACAGCCGGCCAAACCAGGAGCCATCCTGACTGACTGAAAACAGGGAAGCGGGGAATTATTGCAGCCATTTTTTGGGGCGTTTTGTCTCGGTGAACGAGTGACAGTATTTTAGGGGTCCACAAAAATGACCTGCCTTGCTCAGAACTTCACCGCACCCACTCGGCGCCGTTTTGTAAAACAAAAAAAATAGAGCTGAAGTGTTTTACAGCGGTCCAGCTGTGACAAAGCTTAGCGTTTCTCTCGAGGCTAACAGACATGCTACCTCAAAGGCGTCTGGCATTCAGTTGCACCGAACCTCTGAAACAAGGTGACGTGTGGAGGCCCTAAACCTTTGTCCATGTAATGTCTGCCCTGGAAGTGACAGGCGTGAAACCCCCCCCCCGGCTGGTGAGGTCTGGTGAGGAGCACATCTACTTTCTCCTTCTGATGGTAGCACTATTAACCCACCCACATCAACACGTTCCAGAGATGTATGTAACAAACTCTCTTTGGACATATATAGTGGGTGCTGGTTTCTGACCTGGGTTGGGAGGGGGTCCAGAAAGGCTTGAAGCTTCGTCTCATGTCACGCTTGAAGCACAAGCGGGAATCTGACAGGTGAGCTCAGCAGAATGCCAGTGTGACTCATCCTCCATTTGAGTTTGAAAGGCAGACAGATCAATTCTGGACCATCTTTGTACATCAAGTGTCACTTTCTTTGACGTACTACATAATTACTGCTTTCAACCTGGTCGTTTCAGATTCTGGAGGAATGAGACAGAACATTCCGAGACTTTGCCGAGGGTTCATTCATGATAAAACGGGCTACTTAGTCCAGCTCTCTCAGCAGGCAGCTTCGTTTCTCTAGGCTCCTATGGTCACCTAAAGGAAACCATCAACACCTGATAAATGCCAGTAAACAGTGTAGATCTGAGCTGGAAAAAATATAAAATATTTTATATTTCTTCACATACACATAAAGGCTGGCTGGTGCGGTGGAACAGAGGTTACAGCAGGTGCCTCGCAGCACTTGGGCTGCACCGCTGAATGAAGGTTGGACTTCAGGGGTGGACTTTGTGTGTTCGCACCGTGTTCGTGTGAGTCTGCTCTGGTTTCCTCCCACAGTGCAAAGATATGTTTCAGGGGAACTTCTGACTCAAGATGCCTCCACTGCATGGTGATCCTGTGGCTAAACTGTCATCGTGCACTTCATACTGGGTGCAGTGCAACCAGGGCAATCTTGTTCGCAAAAACACTCACAAACATGGTGCCTGAAGAAACTATGAACATATAAAAAGCAGGCTGGAGCACAAGTTCTGGCTACTGCGGACCCCAAAAATGACCCCCTGCACCATCTCCAGCACAGTCCGTCATCCCTGACTGTGGACTTAAAACATACATCACTCGTACTGTCCTCGGTCACCACCAACACGGTCCTCCTCCATCATCGCTGTCCACGGACGTCTACCATCGCTCTCATTACCCTGCATCACCACCATTACCTCAAGCTCCCATCATCAATGCGGTACTCCGCAATGACTGAGCACGGATCTCCGACATCATCCCCGACACAATCCTCCGTCGTCACGGAGAAGAGACGTCCACAGCGAACGGCACGACCCACCATCACCTCCGACACGGCCTTCCATCATCAACAAACACATCATCTCCAACCGGATGAAGTTCACTGCAGCGTTCTTGTTCTTCAAGTGATCTTAAAGTCCTCCTCGACTAATTCTGGATTATTCTCCAGACTCCTTGTCAAATATGTGGAAGCTGATCTTTATTTCTGCCCTCCTGCAAAAAACTGTACACTGAAATATAACACAGAGGCAACTGCAACAAACTACAGCACATCTATACAGCTCGTACACGTCTTCTTCTAATGTCCAAACACGACAGTCTTTCTCCGAACCATCATCTTGCTTTTACACAAACATCAAGAAAAAAACAATATTATTTTGCACTGATGATTAAGTAGTTTTCGATCCAAAGTGCCTCACGCCGCTTCACGCGTTAGAGACCCGGCGAAGAAGGAAAAATAAACACCGGTGAAACCTGAGCAAACTGGCACTGTGTGTGTGTGTGTGTGTGTGTTGTGATATTCCGCAATGACCCGCGGCGTCACGCTGTCGTACACACACTCGCGCACTGACGCACTTACACCAGATCCAGGTGAGGAGCAGCGCGCGGGGGATGAGGAACAGGGCGTAAAGGGCCCCGAGGTGCAGGAGGCTCATGAGGACCACATTCCTCCACACGACCTCCCGGGGCCGCTGGGGCTCCCCATCTCGGGCGCTGCGGGGTCTCTCCGGGCGTTCCGCCTTGTCCTCCTTCCCGTCCTCCTCTCCCAGCGGCTCGCGCGGAACCCGCTCGCCGTGCTGCAGCACGTTCACCATCTCCGCAGCAGCTACTCCAGTGGCGTGAGGCGCGCGCGCCCCCGGCGGGTTGCGGTGACGGGTGTCGCGGTGGGATCAGGGAGCGTCTTTTTTTTGTTGTCGAGGAGCCGAGTCGCGCGTCCACAGCCTACGGCAGGTGCGGGAAGAGGAGAGAGAGGCGCGCGGCTGGCGTCTCTCCCATTGCGGTTCCGCTACGGTGCGGTGTGCACGAGACGTGGAGCCGGGCAACGGCGCGAGGGCGCACGGAGACGGACCTGCAGCGGCGCAGCCAATCAGGACGCAGCTGAGGCGCCGACAGGCAGACGGGACTCCATTTTCCTCAGCAGCTGCGCGGCTCCCAGCTTGATACGACTGTAATGTTCCCCCAAAAATCATTGTTCTAAAAACGGAATCCGACACATTTATTCTGCTCTGCCGTTTCGAAGATAACACGAAGCCGCACACGCTCAGTAAGCGTATCTCTTCAATTTATTTCAGGGAGTTGAAGTGAACGTGAGCGAACCTTTATAGGAATTAAACGAGGGATGGTCTCTCTCAACGTCAGACTCACAAAGAACGTCAATAAAACAAGTTTAATGGGCAGTCTTGCTAAGTTTTATTTTGTATAAAGATTTAAAAAGATCCATCGTCAGCTGACTGGGTAAGGGAACGGCGTACATGTTGACACAGGAGCCGAGGAGCCTCGATGGGCAGCAGGTCGTGCAGAAGGTCAGGCTGCTGGATCCGCCCTCCGTTCAGACAAAGCTGCTGTAAAGCTGCACTGCTGCGATCCCCACGCTGGTCCAGCGCAGTCTGAGTTACAGTAAACTACCCCACCTGCCTGGACCACCGTAAAAATATCTGCTGTCCAGCCAATTCATTCGCACCTAAATCACAAGGAAATTGAACCTGTTGAACCATTTTCTTACAATATCTGACAACAGAAAGACAAGTATTTATACAATTAGAGCAGGTTGTAAATAAATACTATTTATTGAAAATATTGAGTTGGTTGGTCTCAAAGTTTATCCTGTAGTTATTTCCAACATAAGGTGAAAGGCAGCATAATGAGGGTTGCTGAAAATACAGGAAAAAGAATGATAAAACAATTAAAATAGCATCCTTGTGGGAACTGTAAGTTCAGGTCCCTCTAACCTGGCATTTTAATGCATAATACATGCAGATTTTGGTGACATAAGCATATCCTGCCACTGATCCATAATAAAAAGACTATTTAAAATGGTCAACATAAGATAGTAAATCTCATTGCACTCTGCTCTGCCTCAATTTCGTTACAGATTAAAAATAAAATTAAACAAATTTAAAAATTGGATTTTCTAATATACTCGAGGAAAGGCAAGACGTTGACAGCCGTGCCCTCTTGGTCCTATTAACACAGGTGTTGCTTTGTACTCATGGCTTTTGCCTGCATTGCAGTGTTCTGTGGAGAAGCCCCCCAGTGGTCACACCCCAAGCTTGTTGGCCTGCGTCAGGACCACCTTCAGCACGGGCATGAATGCCGATGTTTCGCTGAAGTTGCTGCTGCTGACAATGTGTGTGTGGATGCTGAGGCCATCAGCGTAGGAGCGCGCCTCAATGCTGCGCGCCATGTTGTGCAGGCCACCCACAATGGCTGGGGATAACTGGAAAACACACCGCAGGGGTCAAACTGGGTTGAACAAATCCAACTGAAGACCTACAACTGGGACAGGTACACTCTTCTGTCTTACTTCACCCCCCCCCCCCCCCAAGAGAAGCTTGACAACATCCCTAGCTAGAGAACTGTTTATTATTATTATTATTATTATTATTATTATTAATAATAATAATAATAATAATAATAATAAAAACTTTGAATACACTACATAACACTCCAGAGGCAGATTTTAGATTATCTGATGCAGTTTAGGAGGAGTTTATTACAATGACACCTCTATTTGTCGACTATACTTACTGTCTGTTCTCGTAGCTTGTCGTACAGGAACTCGAGGCGCTTGTTGGCATCATCCAGCTTCCTCTTGGTTTGCTATAATACCAAGAAAGGTGTTTGTTTCAGACACTGTGCATATTCCAGCTACACAAATATGGGTCACTAATTAAAATAAATGAAATAAAAATTGTGGTGTTTCATCAAACTGCTGTGTGCAAAAAAATGGGGGGGGATTAATTCACAACCTACATGACTTGCATTTTGGGATGACATTTCATGTGTTTCAGAAAACGCAGTGGTCAACTCTAGGAACATTTCTACTCAATCCAAATCATAAAAATGACGGCATGTTTATTATGCTCAGTCCTGCTGGCCACCAAACAAATAATGGCACCAGAAACAGAGGGCTTACAGGGTCAGTGGCAGCAGCCAAACATCTCTGAATGAGTCCTTCAAAAGTTGTCTTGAGGATGAGGTGCTCTTCAGGGATGGGCTTTTTTGTAATCTTCTCTGCAGGTACAGACTGCATAGGCTGTGAAAAGATCAGTTCAAATATCATCAAAAGTTAGAAATAAAAATACACGTTGACATGTAAAGGCAAAATAAAAACAATAAAGCTGTAGCAATTCCCACAGTAATCCACTGTAGAATTTTCCTTCTGGATCAGTATTTTTTCCAATCACACCTCTGAAACTGAACAGACTAACCAACCTTACATGGAAACAATGTGCTTTAATGAGAACCTGAATAAGCCAAAAGTCAAGCTGCAAAGCTTATTTTGAGCTTGAACTGTCCATATTAGCTATCCATCCATATCCATATCTGGCAGGTAAACAAGTAAACATGCTGCTGCTACTCATTCGCTCTTTTTGTAGCTGTGTCTAGCAATCTATTCACATGGATGTAGCTCCATGTTGAGTACCTGTATGACATCTCCAATGGGAGCCCCTGGTGCACCTTCTGGGTTCATGGAAGGTGGGCCTGGGTGTCCAGGTGCTGGGACTTGAGTCTGCTGGAGGCCCAGGTAAGGGTTCTGCATTCCAGGCTGCCCAGCATTCATCTGTTGGGGCTGCAGGGTGGAGGGGGACTGGGGGTCCCCCACAGGTGCCATGATGGGTGCTGTTATGGGGATAGGGGGAGTGTAGTGTTCTGGGACCTGGAGAAGGAAGGCCACATAAAAATTAACAGGAAATGGAGGTCAAGGGCTTTGATGGCACAAACAGCAAATGATCCAAAGAACACAGGTCAAATTATCCCTTTATTTATACAGGACGATCAATGAGTCACATTAGAACTTTGAGATTTCCAAGGCAACACTCTGTTTTTTTCCCATAACTACGGCCAGTTTATTTTAAAACTTCAACATGTAACCTGTGTTTATGGCTCAGACTTCTGTTTTACTGGATCAAGTCAGGATCCTTTTGAGAAATTATATCCTGCCACTAAAAGCCCCAAAACTCAGTCCTCCTCAAGAGCTTGACACATGCATACCAACCTTCTTCTTCTTTGGCACACGACTCAAGGCAGGAGGGTCGTTCCAGCCATTCTGGGGTCCTGTTGGAATAATAAAACAAACCGTTTACTTGTTCGATATAGATGGATCCACATCGAGGCACAAATTTGACAGACAAAAGTCAATGAATTAAAACAGGCCGTCTGCAGAAAAATTCAAGATACACTACACTTTCTAAAAATCAAATGGATAATTTTTCTCCCAGTGTTTATCAAACCCACAAGAAGGAAGATTAATTATAATGGAATATAATCCAACAGTAAATCTCTTGCACTAAGTAACCAAATGGTAAATCAGAGCCAAATCTCCTACTCAAAGGTCACGCCCTCTCGGTCATGATAGCTGCCCCTGCGTTTCTTTTTCAAGTTCAATTTCTTGTTCTCTCAGTTTCATCGGTTCACTTTGTGTCATTTATAGCCTGAAGATTCTCCTGTTTCACTTTCTGAAAGTAAGATTCTCTTCCACATGGTTAGTTAAACTTTCACTCATTCTGTTTCCGTCTCTTACCAAGCCTCCTCCTTGGTACCTTTCACTCTCACTTTCTCTACTAATCGCCTTCTCTCTGCCTATATATTCTGTAACAGACAGATATTCATTATACAAACAAAGGGAACACAATTAATTCGGTGAGACTGGACTGGAATTGCATCCTAAGCACAATTAACAGCCAGCGTTCCTTTTAGGCACAGAATTAGACAAACAAAACACTGATTTTGTGTGTCTCATTGATTCCATAACAAAATCAGCTTAAATGCCAAGAAAGTCTAGTATTGCTCCACAAACTCAGGTGTGATTCTCTATTCAAACATAGAATAAAAGAGGCAAAGAAATACACAATGTAAAAGGGAGCAAAGGCAAAACCTTTAATCTTTTGCCATTTCAGTCCACGCCTGAACCAAGAGATAATGGTAGACCTGATTCCCATCCTCATCAGAGTAATGACTGACCTAGATACAGCACCACGTGGAGCTCTCACACTTGACCCAAATGACGGCCGTTTTAACTGCCTGCACGTGGGTCAGCTGTGAAAACGGTCACTGTTTCGCTCAACCACTTCACCTCTTCTACATCTGTGTTCTGCATTTATTTTCTGTGCAGGGAACTGTTGGAATATATATATAGATAAAAATGAAATGCTTACATACAACCACCATCCACCACTTAAATCAAAGTCACCATTTACGCACATTAATAAGAATTATTTTAAATTATTTTGTTTCATTCGTTTGATTGGGTTACTTGAATAAATCCCATCCACCTGGAGAAAAAAAAATTTTAAAAAAAAATCAATGATTTGCAAAAATTAATTCCAGAGCCATGATAAATTCACCTTCCAGGAAACAGGGCATGTCTGGATCACTGGCTCCCTCTGTGAACAATACTGTAAGAAATAGTGCAAAGTCTGTTCATTCTGCTTTATCATCTATTAAAAACTGTCGGTCAAAAAAAGATACACTTTGTAAAAGGTGACAGGATTATAAGAGCTGGGCAGGTGGTGGATTTACATTACCAAATAATGAAACGGAACTCTTGCCAAAATGAATCCAAAGTGAGGATGAGACTACAGCTGCTACAGATGATCTACTACACATTCTGAACTTCATAATAAATGTGCGACTTAGGACCAAACTCCGTGACAGTGACTGAAGCAGGTCAGTAGAGCAACATTAAACACAATCAACCAGTAAATAAAGCGTTTAAAACTTTGACAAGTTAAGAGAACTTAAAGCAAATATTCTTTGCCTATTTGATAGTCTTTCACGGCTCAAGTACCCAGACCTCATTCAAACACTTCAGTGCCTTCAACTAACATGAGTCGACTGGTTGGTGCAAAAGTGGAGAGGCTGACGCTTACGCACACCTGTTCTCTGAGAGGCAGGTACTGAGGAGGGGTCAGGCTGTGTACCTGTTGGTCCAGATGGTGGAAGAGGTGGGTAGGAGGTGGGCACTCCTGGCCCACTGTGCTGAAAGGAGGTTCCAGATGACAGAGGAGGAGGAGAAAAAGAAGAAGAGGAAGGCAGAGTAGGACCCCCCGGAAAGACGGGAGAAAGAGGATGACGAGGAGGTGCTGGGTTCATGTACAGAGACTGATAGACAGGAGGTGCAGAGGATGCAGGAAGAGGTGGTGCAGCTGGGGAGGCATACTGCTGAGGCTGATAGATAGTTGGCCCCCCAACTCCAGGAGGGTATTGCTGGACTTGGGGGTAAGCTAGTGTCACACAAAAAAAAGAGAGACACATTCCATTAGCAGCCAAGACGTAATGTGACATGTCAGCATGGCAGTCCTGAATTCGGGCAAACACATTTTGAGTGACAGCTCATCCAACAGGAGCACTTTTTAACTTGTACATTATGTCACATCTATTTACACTAAAAATAAAACAGCTAAAACTGCTCCCCATTTGAATGCAGTCACAAAGTGCAAAAGTATTCAAGAGCGCAGCTCTTGTGTATAACATGCCTATTCAGCCAAGTTGACATGCAAAACAGGAGGTTAGAGACCAGCCATTACAGGTGTCAAAGTCATCAGTTTAACCTGGCATTCCAGTTTTTGTGTATTAAAATATAAGCAGTGAGCAAGTAGAAAATGAGCAAAGGACAATAAAAAGCGCAACAGGATGGAGTGCATTCCTCATTGTCTTAAAACCATTCCTGTTGTTTTGTGGGAGCCTTGCAACTGTCCCCACCTTTCCAAACACACATCCCCCATTTCCACGGGTGCTACTCACTCTGCGGGTACTGCTGGGAGTACATGTACCCTGATGCAGCGGAGACTGGGGCAGCGGCGTTAGGAAGGGGCTGCATCCCAAAAGCAGGTGGCACAGGATCAGCCTGATAAAGAGAGGTGTTTGAAGGAGATGAGCATCACCGCGTCTCAGGTCCAAAAGCATTGGAGCGCACACACACATCTACAGACGCCAAGTGCTGGGATTAAAGTGCGACTGGCATTGAGGGCAGCAGTCTCTTTCAGTGAGGTTTCCCCCTCAGCTGTAAATGGAAAACATCTAGACAGATAGCAGATTCATAAAGCAGTGGCTGAAAAACTTTTGAGGCCCTGAAACTGCAACCAGAAGTTATAGTCCAATCTGGAGTCGAATAAAACAACAGTTTTACATGAAGAGGGTAAATAATTTGAGCCCTCTATTAGAGTCTGCTCACAGTACAACGTTGGCTGGAAAATCTGGGGTTTCCGTGTCCGAAAAGGTCGGAAAGGTCTGTCCAGTGTGTACGGCATAAGATCAAATTTCAATTTCACTTGTCAATTTCGAATTTCCGGTAACGTAAACAAAAAAGAAAGCCCTCTAAACAAGGAAAGTGAACACTGACTCAAGATGGAGACTGAAACAATTAGCCATAACGGTAGAAGGAAGCAGCTGGAAGCCCTGAAGCAGCTTCTTGCTTTGGGTCATGCCTAAGTATCATCCCCAAAGGGCTTCAAATTCACCCAGAAAAGCATTTTTGCTACCGTTTGCTTGCCATTACAGGGCAATTTTCTACATTCATTTTCTCCAGTATCCGAAAGGAAGACCAAGTGTTTTTAAAACACCTGAAACATCAGTGTTTTTAGGAATGCCATGAATGCTTCAGTTCATTTCAATATTCCACCAAAATCACAACTTCAAGAGAGCAGGCATGTCACGGTCTGATATAGTAGACAGTGGCTCTCAAAATACAATTACAAACCACTACTTTAGAGTTCACGGTCGTCCAAGAGAAATCAGGACACAGCTTAGACCTTCAAACAGGTTCTGTGACAAACAAAAACCATGTCTTTTTCCAAGTCAGAGAAATGTGATCAGATGCCAGGCCAAGTATATCACGAAAGAAGAGTGTTCTACTGCTGAGAAGTGCAAATAAAGAACTGAAACAGACCAGGATGGCTCCATAAAGGCTTGGAAACCTATGGTCTGCATGGAGAGAGATCAGCCACGTTGGTTGCACGTCCTCAGGACCGTACCACATCAGCAAGAGTGAACACCATTGGCCATGTAAAACCCAGCTGATCACAAAACCCAAAACATGCAATCGTGCAATTTCATAAGTATTTTTTTAGTCTAATTAGGCAGATTACATCTTCCAGATCACCAACTACAGGTCTTCTGAAATTGATCCTTACAGTAGCCTTTTCAAATTAAGGTAGAAGAGATAAATGCAGTGAACAGCAGTTCATTTTGTATGACAAAATGCAACTGTCCACCATGATGAAATTAACCAAATTAGATCTTTACAAGCCATATTTCCTTTTCAAATTGAAAGCTGTGAAACGAGGTGTAGCGTGACCCAGGGGGCCTAAGAGCGCACAAACAGGGCGGCAGAGAAGCAGCGGGGATAGCGCTTTGTTGCTGGTGTGGTACGAGCAAGGGTGCAAGCCAGGCGGGCACAGCCAAGATGAGTGAGAGCTCTATACCTGCAGGTCTGAGGCGGAGCCTAGCGGAGGAGGAAAACTGGGAAGGGCTGTAGGGGTTTGGTCACTCCAGGAAGTGACCGTACAGGCAGACCTAACCTGAAGCGGACAGAGACACAAACACCAACGATGGGCACAAGATGAGCACCGTGATGGCAGGAATCAGGATGGAGGGATGCAGCCACCATTTGCTCGTAAAAAGAATCCAATTGCTCATTACTACATTAATCCAAAACAGCCTGTCATAATTAAGACTGAAAAAAAGAAGAAAACAAATTTAAAAACAACAGCCAAGTATAATGCAGTAGGATGGAAGACCATCCAACAGGAAGACCACTGTGCACCTCTTCATGGTGGGTTCTGTAGGATGCAGGTAAAGCAGAGTTCATTACTCAAGTTTATCTTTCCTTGCAATGCGAATAGGCAGTTACCTGTAATCGACAACAGACCGATATGTAACAAACACCGTGTGAAAGGGACCCTGGCAGCTGTGCGCGTCACTCACTCACTCAAAGACCACCTGTACAAGGGTATCCTGTACACAAGAGTGATATATACCTGTTGGTAATACTGAGGTGTGGGGGCCATTGGCTGTGTAGGCGCAGTCAGAGGCGGGTGAGGCTGCTGCTGTTGTGGAACAAAGGCCGATCTGACGGGGGTCTTGGAATGAGGTGCGGGCTGTCTTCCTGGGCCCTTGGCAGCGGGGGCTGCTGATGTGTCCCCCAGGGCCCTGCGAAGGCGCTCCCTTAGGTGCTGTACAGCAAGCTGCGAAGTGGAAGGAGAACATGGCACATCATTAACATGGACTCAGCGTTGTCATTTAGACAGTGCTGTCAGGCACATATCGTCGAGCGCAGGACCCAGTCACGTACATTACCTGGTCAGTGCCATCAGGCAGATAGGCAGTAGCTGTGACCAGGCTGCCCTGGGAGGCCAGCAGGTTGGCGTACTGGCTCATCTTGTCGGCGCAAAGGACACCCATCACGGAAGGGCTGGATCCCTTTGTCCGTTGCACTGCACGCTGCAACACCACCACCTTCTCCACCAGATCCTGCAAGACCAAGCAGACACTCACAATACAAAAACACTCGTGACATGATAAGCTAATCACACAAGTCAAAATAAAAAGGTTGTTAAAGGCCCTTAACAAATTAATTGCAAAAATAACAATTTTAAAAAATACAGAAAAGTAAGATGATTAGAACCATTTATATAATCCCTTGAAAATACATCACTACTTTTGTCAACTAACAAACTGTCTAAAGGATTGCTCTGGCAATCTCCAGGTTCACTGTGACGAAAAAACTAAATCCAGTAATAAAGGACAAAACTGTCTATTCTCAGTATCGACTCAGATTGATGTTGGTGTTCTGAAGCTATCAAACCAGTAGTGGGTTGAAATAGTCCCAAGCAGCAGCAGAAAGAACAAAATTTATCATCTTAAATCTATATTGCTAACATCATATGTAGTGCATGCTTAAAATTTTAGTGGGTATCACTGTAAAAAGACATTTTGCCATGGTACATGTGTACCATTTACGCACACACCACTCTTTGCCAAAGCATATAACTGTTTGACAAACCTTTTGCTACAAAATGATAAAGCAAGTGATTGCAAGCAGGACAGTACAACAACTGCTGTAATGGAGCTAATGGCATAAGACGTGCAGGCTGCATCGCCTTATCCAGTAAAGACGATTGTACAAAAATCTCTGCCTGGGTCTCCTCCCAGACAGACAAGTCAGGAAGCAACAAGCCACAGGTGAAAGTTGTAGGGTTAGCTCACACTCAAACTAGGTACCACGTACTAGGTAACATGAAGTGTTACGATCTGCTGACCTATTCAGGGGGAATGAGCTAAAACACTGAATGGAGACCCACGCCTTTAATGTGCATACATAGGATGGGCTGACAAACTACCTGCAGGGCAAGCGGGGAGTGTCTGCGGTGTTCTCCGGTCCAGCAGGCCACTAGCTTTTCCACATTGCCTGCGCAGACATAGCACAGGCAGGCCTGGGCGCGCAGCTCCAGGTCACCGTTGGCTTCCAATCTTGAGCCGAGCAACTCTAGAGTAAGACCATTATAATCACAAGTGATTATTCTGAGAATGACAGGAACCAGTTTTGCCAGACTGGAGCACAAAGCAAAACCTTTCCAAAGCCAACAGCAAGGCACTAGGCTGCTCCGTACCACAGAGGGTGGAGAACTCTTCTGGACGTGCATAGGTCATGACAGCCGCCAGAGCCTCCTTCCAGTTCTGCAGGTCGCATGTCTCCAGAACGTCTTGCCAGTCCTTTGTCACAACTGCACTGATCAGCTGTACAACCAGAGATACCAACACATCATTCAACAAAACACCTTCAGGTCCAGTGTATCATTAAACCTCTATGCAGAGAAAAGTGTACTGACTATGATATCTTCTGTAGCTTGCTCAAGAGTACAAAGGCAAAAAAACAATGGGAACTTTACCCAGCAGAAGACTACAAACCTTCAAAACTTGTATTTGAACATGAAAGTAGGAAAATGCATGCAGATGGAACATTTGCCATATGACAAAAAAAGTAAATTAAAATGTGAAAACTGGGAAGATTAAAGCATTTTTATATTTGACATCACTCACAGCTAAGTTACAAAACACATGCAATGTTTGCTTGTGACAGCAAGGTCGACACAAAAAAAGGAGCACAAGCTCCAAGTTAAATCAACACGTGCCATTAAAGTGACTACAGAGTCTGACCTTGGTGATTTTGCTGGGGGACCTGCTGAAATATTTCTTCTGCGTCTTCTCCAGCAGCTCCTCCCCTCCTGCAATGGCCAGGATGATGCTGTCGGCCATGCGGTTGTCATGGAGACAGAGATCCACGGCGCCCTCAAAGTCTCCGGTGAGCAGAGCTTGAGTTATCAGTCCGTCAAGATCTGCAGAACAGGTTCAACACCCAGTCATATAATGGTGTGCAGCAGATAACACAGGAGCTGCAGATCCTCCCCATCAGGGTACAACATCAAGAGCACTGCCAGTCTACATGTAGAAGGGAATGAGCATCTAAAACACCAAAATGAGATCTGAAAGCACTTCAATCCCCTGATGAAATGCTCTTCCCCGAATGCAATTCCGGTTGGGTCTTACAGTCACACAAATGCACAGATGCCAGAGAGGAAATGACCCCCCTGCCACCCATAAGAGATTTGTACCTGATAATGCAGCAGATCAGCAGATTTATCCTGCGCAGTATGAGATATGAGCCTAATAAAAACAAACTTGCCTTCGCTGACTTGGAGGTTAAAGGATTGTATGGCTGAAGTGGACTTCTTCTGATGGGCTTCATCTTCCTCGACCTCTTCGTTGCCCAGCTATGTAATGTAAAGAGTTTGCTTTAGATTGTTGCATAAATATCACAATTGGTGATCATTGTACCATTTGCTTCATGAATAATTATTAATGCTGTTAAAGTGTCTGTTTGAAAGATGCTTGTCAAAGTCTTCAAGAAAATCTTGAAGTTACAAACAGTGGGTCAGTTGGTAACCTTCGTGCTTCACAGTGCCTCACCTGTAGGTTCACCTATGGGTTTTAATACAGCTGTGTGTGGAGTTTGCATACTGTTCATGTGGATTTCCTCTGGGTACTGCAGTTTCCTTCCACAGCTCAAAAACATCCTTTTCAGCTGAACTGATGAGTCTAAATTGCCCCTAGTATGCATGAATGAAGGTGCTACATTACTGTATCGAAGGCGAATGATTGTAGGGAGTTTAATGCAATGCATCTAGTAAATCACCTTGGACAGAGGTGTTAGATAAATACCAGTTAAGCAGTTAATCTTTACTGCTCACTTTGGAGAAATGTATCTGCTAAGGGAATAAATGCAAATGCAAGTGATTGTAAACTGATTCAACATGTAAAACAAAATTTCACAGCCAGACCCAGAACCATGCAAAGCTGATAGTAAGTGATTCAGAGCAGAATGTCAGAGGAAGAAGTGAGACAGAACAGGATGGTGGTGGGTAGGGCAAGCAAAAGTACCTCGTCCAGATCAACCTCTTCCTCTTGCAGACCAGCGCCTGTACTTTGAACAGTCTGCTTAGACTTCAGATGATATTCAGGCTCTGTTTTCAGCTCAGTCTGGGGTTCAGGCAGAGGCTCGGCCACAGACTCAAGGTCAAGCTCAGGTTCAGGACCGGCATTTAATTCAAAGTCAGCCTGAGATTTAAGGTCAAGTTCAGGTTCAGGTTTAAGGTCAACCTCCAGTACTGGTTGTGATTCGGGACTGGAATGAAGTTCAGGAGCAGAAACCGGCTGTTCCAGAGCAGGGAATAGATGTGTGCATCCACATAGAATTAAGCAAATAAAAATAAAAAAAAGGAAACCCAAGATTACATAATCATCATAGTAACTTTAGGACACTCAGGAAAAAGGAGCATGTTACTAGTTAGACAATGTCCCACAGAGTTACAAAGGTTCCTCTTCAATCTTCGACACACTATATACACTGAATCAGATGGCAGAACAGTTATCCAGAGTCACTCTTACATCTACCTGGCGGGTCCTTGAAACCCAAGGTACTTTTTTGTCTGATTTTATCAGACTTGATTGAAAAGAAATGATTGTCTTAATACTGAATACCCTGAACAATGTAAAATGACTTGTTCTTAGGGGAAGGGTGTCAGTTTTGTTGCATCTGAAAATGAACAAACCCAGAGAAATAAGATTTCAAGAAATCAAGGCTCTGATTTTCAAGAACCACAGATGGAATTGCCAAGATCAAGGTTATTAAAAATTTGCATTTAAACTTATGTAGATTTCACACCTATCCCCCGGCTTATGTTCCTAATCCATTCCTGTAAAACGGACGTAAACTGAGGAAACGTAAATAGGAAGCCGATTTCCCATAATTTTAAACAGAAAAAATTATGTTTCAACTCCTCCCCCGACAAACCAGTCCAATTTACCCAAATGTCACTAAAATGACTGTCACCAAATGAAGAGAAAACTTCAGTATGTGCAGTAGTGGACTGGATGAGGGCAGAGGAAATGGTGACATATTAAACAAATGAGAAGGCCCTCAAGCAGTGTTGCACAGGTCCATTGTCTCTGCACTACCACAGCTGGGGGTGCTCTCACCTGCAGTTTCCACTCGCAAATGAGAACACATTTGAACACCTTGCTCTCACCCGTTTTACACATATTATGCCCATTTTCTCCTAATCTCAATTAAATTCTGCTCCACAGCTGTTACACGGGTGGTGAAGAGCTGATCAGGGTGTCTATTTCTACACTGAGGGTTGTGTGTACGTTCGATGGTACGTGTGTCGCAAGGAGCTTGCTGTGGATGCAACCTTATTGTAGACTCCCCCTCATATTGTGGGCTATTTAACAGCAGTGTCATGACAGGTTTTCAGCTGGATAACATTATATCAAGCATTCAAAAAGTAGACAGGGATTTTTTTTTGTACAAATCGATTACAAGAGTAGTTCCAAACCAGAACTGAATTATCGGTATTAAAAAAACAAGAGACCACTGAGAGGATGTACGCCAAGGGATAGGTGTACTTTAGCATGAAAAAAATTTTAAATGAACATTGCAGGTGACTTATACTAACCAAATGATAAAACAAAAAAAGTGTAGTGGTGCTTTGGATGTAGTTAATAGGTTTTTTAGTCTAGCCATAGTGATACTAGTACATATACGCCTAACAAAACAAATATTGTATATTTTCCAAGTAGGAATTTTGAAACATTTCTATATGATGTCTTGTGACAGAGCTAATCCAGAGAGCTGGCCCTACCGCATTGGTCTTAGTGTCGGCCTTTTGCAGAGCAGCGGATATCTGCGAACAGAACACAGGGGGCCTCTGAGACACGACACGTACAGCCACAGATTGTCAGGTCAATAAATCTGCTTCTGCAAATTTCACATTTCCTAAGCAGTCATTCGCACAAACACACACAAATTCAAGGCTGGTTTTTTAAGAATAAAACTTTGAAATTACATTTCCCCAAATATCAGTAAGAACCCGATCTGCATTTAATGAGCTGCATCATGTGCAGCAAAACTTACCTTTAGGGCCAGTTCCTCCTTATTGTATCCCAACAGCTCCAAGTACTTGCCACGAGTATCATTCTCAAAGTTGACCTGAAAGCCAAGAGTAGACGAAGTGTGTGATGTCACCATATGGACTGATGAACCACCTTTTTGGCAGTAATTACACAAGTGCCATTATCTGTCAACTCGTGTGGCAGAAAAAAATGAGATGTAAAAAGCATTACTGGAGGTAAACCTGAATTGATTCGTATATAGATAAAACTGTACGCTAGTTGACTGGAATGCTTCTCGTACCTCCCCGAAACAAAAGCTCACCTTTAGGAAAGACCACACTGTCTTTTCAAACTCATTCTCAGCAGCCTCCACCTTGGACTGGCAGAAGTCAACAAAGTTTCCTGACATCATGGCTGCCTGCAGCTTGTTTGAGCGGTCCAAGAAAGTGGTCTCCGTGACAACCTGGCTCACATGAACCAATGGCGCAGGCTGGTGCGGCTGCTGAGGATTCACCTTGATGTTCTCCAGTGTCACTAACTTGCCACCAAACTATGGAAAATAATAACATCCACTGGACATTATGAACAAAGCACTGACTAGACAAAGGTACAAGTTGCTACTTACTGAAAGCACTTCAATAACTAACATTCTGTTATTAGCCATCAAAAGGGGGTCAATCTGGAGCACAGATCACCCCCTGACTTTAAATACTCACAGCAAACGATGCGCCAACAGGCCTGCGTATCCATTTTGGTGGCTTTTTCAGGGGAATTGGCGTGCTCTTGGTAGCACTGGGCTGGGGCAGCTGTAGAGGAGGCAATGCCTGGCCTGTACCAAATGGGTCCAAGTTGCCAAAAGAGGAACTGAGCTGGAAAACAAAAGCAGATCGAAGTTCAGCTCCCATCAACTCATTTCCAACAACAAAAAGCTTTTTCAATCCACACCCTCTTACTAGCCATGAAAAAACAACCTTGTGGATAAATGTAGGCCATTCTTAAAGGTGATGTATTATTTTTTGTATTAAGTTTAAAAAAAAGATACAATATCAGACAACGAAATGTAACAAACAAATGTAAGTGTTGGGTACTTCAAGATTTAAAAATATTTCAGTTTTCACTTAGCTCAAAAAATATATTTGAATGACAAGGGTCCACCTGATGGTTTAGTAAAAGCACTGGCATTCTGATGCCCCTCAAATCAAAGGGACTGACAGAAAGTATACCCAACAGAGCATAATAACTGCTAGCACCTGATCCGTACTCTTCTGCCTCGGGCAGTCTTGGCTCCCACCCATGATGGAGTAGATGCTGATGTGTCCATCGAAGGCAGCGGCTGACAGCAGAGAGGGGTTCCTGGGACACCACTGAATGTCAAAGCACCACTGTGTGCTGGTGGGCAGCTCATAGAGTACCTGGGATAACCAGAAAAAAAAATTAAGTCTCCAGGAAAATGACAACACTCTCTCATTCCCCAGTCCTGCTCTCTGATATTCTCAGTCTACAGTCCAGTGGAGCCTTGATGGCTGCAGTGAAGCAGCTGAAGTGTGCTCTGACTCAAGCCCATACCAGTCCACTTTCTGAATGAGATAAATAGTTTTTAGCCAAATTAATCCCACTCTGTTTCAGTAGATGTATCAGGATGCTTTTGCTGCTACAGAACTTGCAGATGATCTTGTTGGGATTCACATCACAAACAGACCATTTTCAGGAATAAACCAGAAACCTGCTCCTGAAATGTGTCGTCAGTTGCAGCTTCACACGTAACATGACCATCATGCCTCACCTCTGCTGTGTTGGGGTTCCAGCACAGGATCCTGTTGTCCTTTCCACAGCTAAGCAGCAGCTCTGGATCAGCCAGACTCCATGCAATTGCCAGGACACCCCTGGACAAATGATACATTGTCTTAAAACTTGGGTACACAGAAGCTTTACCCCCCATCAAGACTGTATTTTAAAAATAATAAGACTCGCATAGTGTGACATTTTTCACAAAAAAGGCAAAATATACAAGTTGCTGAGCTATCCAACACTTTAAAGTACCCGAGACCTGGACACAAGTTATTATGCATTGAATATGACAGCTGCATGGAAACAGCCAGCCACGAAAGAGCAATTCCTCCCTTGACATCTTGCATTGGGTTAACAAGGCTGAAAGCAGGTGTTGGTACCTGGTGTGGTTCTCCAGTACTTTGAGCGGAGAAGTAGCAAAGCGCAAGTCCCACACTTGGATGACAGGCATGCGGTCGTCCTCAGATGCCAGGACGAGCTGGGTAGCTACCTCCGGGTTCCAGGCAAGCCCAGAGCAGTGCATCTGCAAACAGCATGGTAACACCACGCATGCATTAAGGACAGGTGTGTTTCTGAACACCCAAGCAGTGAAACACTGCAGGACTGGCATCCTCCACCTTCCATTACTGGGGATGAGACAATATGTGAATAATTCTTGAATTATTTCATAGCAACATTTAATGTCCTTGAATGGAAGTGACGTCAGTGCTTGCTGAACATAGAAGGCGGAAAGAAACTTTGAAAAACTCCACCCTGCGTTTACCCATTGACCAAAACAGCCTGCAGTTGCCTTGTAAAAACACAGGGACAGAACAGAAACATTTTCCACAAATTCAACAGCAGAAATGACTGTTTCTTTCCGTCCATTCATGTGGCAAAGCCTAGCCCTCACAAGTTCATTAACCCTAGCAAAGGCAGGCAATGCTGCTCTGACACGGACCAACACTTTCTGGATGCTGAGAGTAAAAAGCTAAACTGAAAACTAAATTTAGAAAATAAGAGCTCACAAAGAGATTAACCATGCAGCTTCAACCAAGATTTACCTGTACCAGTGTTTAATCACAGGCTCAGAGGAGGACATCCAGATCAATTGTCAACCCTTAGCAGAAGGCAGCCATGGTTCAAGGGTCTAGTAGTAGATCTGCTCTTTCCCATGCTGGTTGGCCCCATTTCACAGAGTAACGCTCAAGATTCATTCAGTTGATACATGAACTACATAAACCTCTAACCACTCACCCTATTGCTGTGGTCACTGACTTTGATGATGAGCTCATTTTTTCTGAGGTCCCAAACAGAAGCACGGCCACTTGGGCTAGCTGAGGCCAAGATATGCTGGACCTGACCGTTCCATGCCACGCAGCTGATGTCCTCCAGGGGCTGAATGGGAAGAGCAACCAGGTCACTGCACTACACCATACAGACCTCTGCCTTCACATTTCAGCTGTTCATTCCAATTACAGCGGATACTCCCCCCCCCCCCCCCCCCCCCCCCCCCCCCCCCCCCCCC
>UFQX01000169.1:280462-295300 GCA_900497675.1 Arapaima gigas | reverse complement strand
CCCCCCCCCCCCCCCACACACACACAGCATAGAATAGTCCAACCAGTCAGAATCCTGAGATCTCCTGCACCTGAGCTTTTGGTCCTGGCGTCATAGGACAGCTGAAATTGTTGAGATCCCAAATGTATATTTCTGACTCATTGCCTCCTGAAGCAACCAGGTTTGTCTGTGAGATAGTTTAACAAAAGTCCAAATTTAAAATACATTCAGAGTTAACTTGCAGAAATGTGCCGTAGGTTAACATGATAAAGGAACTGCAGAAAACATCATGAAAAAAACCATAAGCTTATGCACTTTTTTGATAAGTAGGGAAAATCCAAACACAGATACCTGGAACAAATTGACATCCAGGGCACGCACTGGCCCAGTGTGCTTGCTGTTCTGAGCGATGACCACCTCACTGTCGCCTTCAATAATCTTTGCAGGGTCGTAGAGGATGACATTTCCATTCTCACCCCCAGCAATGAGCACCCCTGAAGCATGTCCCTGTGAATCCATCCCATGGGGTCCCCACACCAACTTGTGGTATCTGGGTTCAAATTTAAGAAAATTCAAGAAATGTTCACTGGGTTATTTAAGAAACAACCCTCAATAAACCTAAGGAACATAGTTTAAGAGAAAACCCTGAGGAGCAGCAATACAGTTTGTCATGTCATGTCTGTTGCTGACTCTTGAAAAAAAAATACAGAACAAGCCAGATTCCAAAAGGTGTGTTTCCACTTCAGCTGCACCATGCTATTTCTGTGTGCGTTTGTACTCTTTGTTCATCTCCAATTGAATCAGTCTTGCTTGAAAAAAACTGAGTATCTAAAATCATGCGAGTGTGCATGTGTTCACACATCCTGACTCAGCCGGCTGCCAAGGTCTAGCAGCTACATAAGGTCACGAATGTACTAAAAGGCTCCAGCAAAGCCAATAACGCTAAGTGCTTTGCTCCAACCACTAGCAGAAGCATGATTGCATACATTTATTTGCTTGCTTTGCATCTTCCATCTGAAGTGACTTGCCAAAGTTGAATATTTTATTGGCTGAAACCTATTTTTTTCTAGTGAAGGAATGCTAACGTGTTTCTTGTGTATCAACTGACAGCAGTTTGGTAACATCCACAAGATCCCTACCACTATGTGACTTTCTGCACATGCAAAGGCCCTGCAAGGGTTCCTAATAGTACACCAAAGGTCCCTCAACCGACAATAATGACAAAGATTAAAATTTCAGAAACATTTTACCACGTATCCCTTCAGAGAATATGTGCTTTAAGTCCATTCGGGGTAATCCATGACCTATTATAATCATTGACACTCCTTATACCTGTCTGTCATCAGCCCCCACTCACCTGTGTGAAGAAGAGAACGTGCCACAGGACTTCATGTCCAGTGTGAGATCAGTCAGGTCCAACTCGAAGATCTCGAGGGAGGCATTGGTGCTGAAGGTGGCATCCAGCTGCTGGGCAGATGTTCCTGTGGGCACAGGAGAGAAAGCTGAGTTCACTTATGTTGACATCTATGCCAGCCTTATACACCCTCCTTTCAGGCAGCATCCAGGGAAGCCATTAGGAGTTGGTCCAAAACAGGAAATGCACAAACAAATGGTAGAAAAGCACAAACACACAAATGCTGAAAAGAAACAGTACAGGTAACAGGTACACGTGCCCTTACCTGCTGCCAGGTATATGGGGTGGTGCTGTGATGGGCTCCAGGCCTGTATCGCAGTGCGGTCAATCTCCTTCAGCTTCATCCTAAACAAGAAACACAGCACTTACCTTCAGTGGCTTTCTCTCCACTGTTTCTAGGCAATGGAAGCAATGATCCTATATTTGTATTAGTCATGTTTACATATTTATATATTTTGGTACTTATATAGGCTGGAGCACAGCTACTGGAGTAACATGTACCATCAAAATGGAAAATGTGGTATAAGATGAGCTTCGCTTTAATTATACGTCATTTTGTTTCCCAATCTGTTGTATTTTTATGTCACCTGGTTTACATAAGCATTGCCCTCCTTAGGATCATAGCAACAAAAAAAAAAAAAAAACCCAGAACCTGTGCAGTGCTAAAAATTACATTAACAGGCTGTCAAACTGTAAATGCAAAACACAGAAAATGGTTAAGGAGATCCGTCTTCAGAAACATCAGGTTAGCCACTTTGCTTTTCAGGTCTTCCTTCCTTTCATTGCACATCTACGTGCTGCACACACTGTGTGAACAAGACAGCTCCATGATGCTGCCAGGTGCTAACAGGACCCTATTGTAGAGGCCAAGGAAAACAGACGCACAACCTGGATCAGTAGTATCTTAACACGCCAGTCCAGGAGGAGAGGGACCTACGGTGTGACGGACCCCTCAGTGCCGACCGCAACAACACAGCCCACATACTTAAGGAAGCTGCTCTTAGAACTTTCTGAATCTTTGGCTTTTTATGTACTTCATTAGAAGCGGAAAATCGTGACTTGTGCTCATTAAAAAGCCATAATAAAGGCGAGAAATCTGTGCCAACGTCTCCATGTTTGGTATCAGAATCAACCTGATGTGTTTCTGCAAGTAGATGCATTACATTTAATTAAGACACTTTAAAAAAAAAAAACTATTTTAAATAAAACCACTGACCACCACTCACACCTGTCCCTTGACACACCATACAAAGAAAATGAACAAACGCAAGAAGTTTTGTGACAAGGAGGGTCTATTTTACTGGAACTTTCACCGGAAGGATTAACATGGATTAAACATGAAGCCGTAGAGCAGACCTTCACTGGCAGTTTGCACAGCTTTACCCCTGTTTACTGAACAATTCTGACAGGGAGTAAAGAGGAGGTGACACGGAGAGCACCGCTGCCACCTGAGAAACCAGAGTAAACAGCACATGTGCGCACAGTGATCGGTGTAACAGTGCGGCGAAGGCGGCAGCCCAGCCGCAGAGGCGCTCGGGCCGCCACAGTTGGAGTACAAACTCCACCGCGCCGCAACGCCGCCTCACCGACAGGGAGAAATGACGGGAGGAACATAGCTAGCCGAACGCAGACGGCTCAGCAGCTGGCCGCCACTCTCGCAAGTCCTCACCTTCCCTTTTCTGCGCGTCTTCTCTCCCACGGGGTGAAACAGCTGCGTGTCCGACTGAGCCGAGTCGCCGGTGGCCCTGTCGCCCTCGTCGCACGGCCGCTACGCTCGCGCTGTGATCACTGGTCGCGGCCGCGAGACGAGCAGACGAGCTTCCACGTCCCCACTGCCGTCCATCAACGTGGCACTGCGAGCCCCGCCCTCACGTACAAGAACTTCCGGTAGACACCGGCGTTACGTTACGTGGAGACGGTCTGCCATGGGTCAACCGAGGCTCGCGGAGCGGCAGAGGGCGGGTTAAAGGTCAGCGCGCGCCTGCCGTAGCGACTGGCGGATTTATAAACGAATGAAAATGAATGAATGAATGAAGGAAAGTTTGTTTGTGTTAAACATGTTAAACATTTGTGTTGTGCGCATAAGACAGAATCAGGTGTCTATTGTCAGTCATGACATTTTCATTACCTTAACAGGTGGTGTGTGTGTGTGTGTGTGTGTGTGCGCGCGCGGAGGGGGGGTGGTCAGTGGAGACCTGCCCTACGGTGACCCAAGCAACACACTCTGCCACGAGTACACTACTGTCGTCTTGTGATCTTTTAAGAACTTTTTGCAAATGCGTTGATTAAACGAACAGATAAATAGCCAAAAACAATGGGGGTCAGACATGAATCAATATCGAATTTAAGAACAAGTCACTTCAATATTCAAAGATACATTTTTGTCACAAAAGGGAACATATGGCACAATGACAGGGCATTGCAGTTAGAGCTGAGAAAAGTGGAGTTATTTTCAAATACTGGGAGACATTAGAATGAGTGAACTTCAGGGAGTCGCATCACCACCGTTTCCCCTTGTTAAGTTGTAATTCCAACATTAAAATTGTTTTAATTTCCCCATTTTTGCCGCACATTTAACATGCTTTAAGGTGCAGGATGTGTCATCGTGGCCTTATCCTACTTCACTCAGACAGTGAAAAAACCTGCGCTTAGTTTTGCAGAGAGCGAGTGTAAAACTTCTATCAGCACCTTTTCATCGGCTTTGACTCGGGCTCCAGCGAACGAGCCTCAGCGACGCCCGTCTTTAGGTGTCGCAGTTTCCCCGTAAAATGCTCAAGCTGGTCACCCAGTTACCTGATGTCCAACCACAGTACTGCTTATATGTCCTATTATTGTTGTTTGGCAGATGCTTTTATCCAAAGATCAAAAAATGCAGCCATTCATTTCCCACTGCAGGTCAAACTAGGGTCTGTCAGGTCTACCTGGGGTCCACGTACCCGCTCCTTATGGTCGGTGGACTGCTGCAGCACTCAGTCTTACCTTTAATCAGAATAAAGCTTTGCAGTGAAGTCGAAACTGTTATTTGTTAAACGATCCTGCGGCTAAAGAGCAAACTTCCAGAAGCCAGTGACAGGAACAGATGCATGTCAGCTAGTTTTTAACAAATGTTCTTTTAGGTTCTATATCTTTGCCACAGCGTGTGGTGAAGTCTTAACAACAGCACTGTCGATTGTCACTGTCAAACTAACGTATTGGCAGAACCGTATTGGAGCTTAGATGTCTTAATGTGACCCCGTAGTTCAGAGTCCACCATTTTATAGGTATGATCTATACTTATTGTTTACACACTGGGCCACTGCAGCTCTAAAAGGTTTGCATATTAACACTGTACTCAAGTCACGGTAACAATTCCAGCATACAAACCACCCACATTTTACATCTGCATCATTTAAAACTGTTTATTTCTTCAGGTAACCAGACCACAATTGTCCCCAGGCTTGCAGTGCTGGTAACAGTAGTCTGCAAAATGCAGTGAGGAACAGGTGACACCATCCACTCCAGTCACAGGACACACCAGCTGCGCAGCCCTTGAGAAAAGACAGGAGTAAAGCACTTAATATCAGAAAGTATCAACCGTACTTGCAGACAACATCTTTTAGAAATTCAGGCCCAGTGTGAGCAAAGCAGTTGGAGATGTTTAATACAGATGTTTGCACCTGAGTTCAGTGCCATCGAGAAGGTAGAAGTGGCTGCCAGCAGACTGTACCCTCATACAGAGTGAAGTCATCGCCCCCAGCAGAGCCGGGTCAGATGGGTAGTGATACGGTGTAATCACAGGGACAGTGTCTGCGCTGCTGGTGGCCTCGCCGCCTCACCTGCTCACGTCATGACGTCACACACGGAGGGCCACCGCTCCGGTCCCGGGAAAACCTGGGAAACGAGACCACATTCCGTCACAATACTGCAGTAGTCAGTTATACTCGCTACTTACTGTAATCGAATGACGTAATCTGGTGAAAAATGATCGGAAAATTACCTCAGGTGCCCGACGAAGAACTCCGCCGCAAATCAGGGCATCTTCACCACCTTTACAGTTAAAACAAGTTTTGAAAGTGAAATATTTTTAAATGACCAGAGTGGAAACACTCCTAATAGACCATTTATAGCAAAGGACTATTAAAACTCGTCGATCGGGAATGTCGGTTCTTGGAGAAAGTACAGCAAGGGTCCTCATACGAGTAGGTGTGTAATCACAGCAGTTCATGATGTGAACAGCAGAAAGTTTAAATCATCGGACGTTTTTGCTGAACCGCGGCCGAATTCACAGTTCGCCACCTAGCTGCGCGTGCAAGGCAATAAGGATCAGACAGGTACTTACTCGTTTGTTCTAGCAGACCTAACGGCACCGCTCAGCTCCATTTATCACGGGTGGAAGTAAAAGTGCATTTGGATTTTCTAGAGTGTCGCAAAGTACGATTCGACAGGGCCAACATCTGGCAGAGAACGATGGAACCCCCGCGAACTGAAATACGGCCACAATACAGCGTCGGAAAGAACGTGCCGCAGCGCGCTTTGCTTTTTATAATGCCCAGCAAAGCCTCATGGGTAAAACATGGCCTCCATGTGCTCCTCTATACAGCACAACGCAGTCTCGCACATGCACGAGGACTACGAATCCCACAATCCTGTGCGGACGTTGGAACCGCCTTGACATAAAGTGCCGGGTTAGCCGCTGGCGCCAAAGACCCTTTAGGTGCCATTTTGGCTGGAGGACTTTGCATGTGGCGAGGCATCCGGCTTCCACTGGACTGGTAACGCTTACGAGAGAACCCCAGGGACACCGGCAGGGAGGATCGCCGCGGACGAGGCGGAAAAATGAAAATATAAATTTGTCGATGTGGCCCAAAATTCAGGTCATCACGTACCGTCAGGCTAATTTTTTTCTCATGAACTACACGTGCGCAGCCATTGTTCCACATCCCGGTAACAGCTCAAATCAGGGCATCTTTTAAATACTAGAATTCCCTGAAAAAAGGATGATTTCAGCCCCGATCCATCACTTTGTATCACCAATACACCAATCTGAATCCATTCAAAGTTGTCTGAAATTTAATTGGTGTTTTATAAAAGCATTTACAGAACTGTATAAATTTTTATTCGCTTCATAGCTCGTGTACTATACATTGTCAAAGAACATTTTATGCACGTTTTACTGAATATAAATCTTTAGGTTTGCAAATAATTAAAAAGTATTTGAGTGATACTAGGTGTTATATTGCCATAGAGATAAACATGAAATTGATAAATTAAATAATTCTCTAGACAGAACAAAGGTGTACAAGTACAATGGGAGAATGGTGAATAAAAACAAAGGAAATATAACAACTGGTCTCACTTTCAATACAGCTCAAGCAATTGTCACACCAACACATACGATCCACAAATCCAAATACTACAGACTTCTTACACAGGGATCTTCAATACACATCATAGAGATGCAGAAAAGGGAAACATTTACATATTAGTACAGGTTCACGTTGTGAAAAAGCAAGTATTGCAATCCTCGATAAAGTATAAAGACTGCTGTTTTTGCTAAATTACATTTTTATACACAGTTATCACATGTTTGACAGTCACCTGAAATTAGGCAGGGTTCTCCTGAACTATCTGTTCTAGTAAAAAAAAGAATCACAGAACATATAATCGGCATCCAAACAGAAAACCACCACATTTCCAACATGGTTTGTTCCCCTCTTCTGATAAAAGTAATAAAGCACGCTGATCAATGCTACACACTGAAAAAGTTTTAAAAGAAAAAAAAAAGGGGGGGGGGAGACATGGTTTTGGGTTTGTGCTTCTGTACTGCCAGCCCTTTACAATCTACCTACTGAAAAGCGTTTTATGTACAATTGGCGGTCGGTGAAGTTGTCTATATTAATCTGACAGCAGTGCTGAAATCCAACTCGCTGCTTCCGTAGAGCAACATGAATGTCAAAAATTAAGTTATATTTCATCGTATGCCTTATCGCAACAGGACACTTAGCACGCTGACACGGGTGTGAAATGACACGGTTTGTTACGGCAGGGAAATGTTAACAACGATCCAATTGCTGGCTGTGGTGACATTAAGGGAACTGGAAAAAGAAATGGACACAAATGAAACAGCCAGGCAGAAAAGAAATATATTCATATGACAAAGGGTTTCCCGACATCCAAAACACCATTATATTGAAAAGATGGCCCACAGAAAGTAAAATCCAACACTGTAAAATGACTACTGTAGAAGCGTTTTTCCTGCAGTCGCCGTACCTTCATCTACCACAGCAAAATCCGAACACCAGGAAATGGGGGGCTTTATTCCTTGAGGCCCTGAGCAAAAGAGAAACTTAAGGCTTGTGCATTTTGGGAATAGTTATGCTACCATCATCACCACCACCACCACCACCATTCCTGTATTTTGTTAGATACTGCAAAGCACATACACACTCCCTTCAAGTGATCGCTACCAACAACAAAACATGTTTTCAAAATTCAGCAGAATTATAAAAGTAGGATGTGAAGAAATTAAATGGCAGGGGATATAAATAGCAAAACTTAACGCCATTTTTATCTCCACCTTAATTCTCCATTTGTACCCCATTTCACTTAAAGAAGGCACTCTTCAACGGTAAAACATCCGCACTGTTAACACAAGTTACTTCAGTTTAATAGAGCCCTTTCAGGTGTTGTTAAGGTATAAAACGTGGTTTGAAGTGGGGCATTTTGGGTATAAAAACCTGTTTCTGAGAATAGAAAAACGACGAAAGGGACTCGTGTGGGGGGGGGGTCACAAACGCTGTGGCTTGTAAAATGAACCGGACTGCCAGGCGTGTTAAGAAATAGGGCTGGCGGCGCGAGTCCAGTCAGTCATTTCATCTGATAGTCCTGTACAGGGAAAATAAGCAAACTAAAATTCAAAGCAGTTCTTTAATCCAGCATAAAAAGCAACTAGTGATGTCTACATTTGTGGCACAGATCCGTAGGACAATGTAATCCTCCATGTTACACAACCCACACAGCACTGAAGACTTTGAGAAGGCATGATCTTAATACAGATTTAAAAAATCCAATAGTCATTTTAATGCACTATATTTATTATTCCTTGTGTGAAATGAAGGGATGTATTACAGTACTGACACCAGATTGACTGAGGCTACAGAAGAAAACATTTGTCAAATATTTCTGTACTTGTGAATATTGAATGAATAAAGAGGAAAATGCCAATGTGTTTTTCCCTTTAAATATTTCTTTATAAACATAAAACTGAATAGTTTGGTGCTTTAAAAGCATATTTTACGAGTTACATTTAACTCACAGGCACAATTTTATTGCAAAAGTCGACTGGGCCAACAGCAGTGAGGCTCTGCTGCCAGTTAGTGCCATAAAACCAGGCTTTCAATATCAACAACAATAAAGAACTATACTGCCATTTAAGCCTCGAGTAAATATTAGATGCCGACCACCAGTCTGTGGGTAATACAACACTGACCCTGGCAGTGTATTTACCTTGTTTGGCCATCCTTAAGTGAACTATATGAATTTGGGACATAGAAATCTCAATTTATAAGGAAGTCATTTCTTCATTTGAATTGTTTCTCTCTTCCAATATTAACATGTTTGCAGTTTCTAAGGGGTCTTAGCTTGTGTTTTTAAACACTGACTGAAACTGAAGATCATTAAGGTGTAGTATATACGCATTCATTTAACCTACAGTAAGGGCCACTTACTGTATATTAAAAAGCATGATTCTAATAAAATTAACTGTCAGAGATGTGCAGAGGTCCCTGTGCCCATTTCCTGCTGCTGTAGAGGTCACAAAGAATGATGCAAACCAAATAAGAAAGGAGAAACAGGAAAAGAAAGTGAATGGCATGAAGGGTGAGTCATAACTAGAGGAGAGGAGGAGGAGGAAAAAAAAAAAAAAAAAAAAAATCAATGAAAACGTTTACTTCAAAACTGTACATAGTCTTTCTAAAACAATATCCCACAAGCAAACATCTGTGTCACATGGATGCACTGAAACCCTGCCAGTCTCCATTCCTCTGGCTCAACCCTTTTTCCTTTGGCAAGACCATCCTTCCCGAGTTTTGCTGCCCAGGGAGTCAGGTTAGGCACAGCAGTTAGTGGAGTGCAATGGGGGATGGGCAATCTGACACCCCCTTCCACCCCAGCCAAAGCTGTTTACTGCTCTGGCTTCTGTTTGAGGACATGGAGTGGAGTGGAGGGGAGGGGGGGTGTGTGTGACTGAGGTCAGCATTTCATTCGAGCCAGAGATCCAGGTGGACCCCGTCCTCCCCAAGCCCAGAGGCATCCTCTGCAGTTCTGGTGTCAGACACTGGCCAGATGAAGGGGGCAGTGAGGCTATTTGAGCAAGGAATGCTGTCTCAACCTGTCCTCAGCGATCACCGGACGCCGCTCCAGCAGCGCTGGGCCCTTGGGTTTAGCAGTTAATGGAGCAGTCAGCCTTAGCTTGGCCTGCAGAGCTAATGATTTTCATCAGGCACTGACCAAACTCCTCCAAGATCATCCTCTCAGCAACTGCCTGGGGCTGGTCCGTCAGTTCAGCCTGCTCTGCCTGCTCCATCAAGCAGTCACACGTTGCCTCAGCCACCTCCTTGGTGACAAAAGTGTAAGGAAGCCTATGGGAAGATTTTAAGTCAAACTGTGAGAATGGGATTGAAAATGAGTGAAACTTCACAGAACGACATATTATAAAGACAATCTGGAGAAAGAGCAAAACGTAAACATTGCCATGTCCTAAAACCATTATAAAATTACAAATATTATAAGTCTTTATGAAATTTCATCACTTAATAATGCAGTGTGGAACTCACTTTCCCCCACCACTGGTGATGGCTGGCATGGTTCTGGTCAACAAGTCTGATATCTGTGAGGATAGCTTGGTCTTGGCGGCAGTCTGCTGCTGGACCCGGACCTCTGCAGCATCTGCCAGGTGCATAAGAGTCTTCCTTTCTGGGCTTTCTTCAAAGTTCTTACAGCCCACACATTTACAGATCGATGAACACATGATCTTGGCCTGGGGACACAGCCAGAACTCGGTATTAGCAGTGGAAACTGCGACCAGCCACAGCCTCAAACCACAAGTCATCCAGCACTGACCAAAAAAAAAGATAAAAAAAGCCTGCCTTGAATATTTACAGATGGATGGAAGAAAGGACTAATAGTGTCCACCGAAATGAATGAATGAATTAAATAAATACATAAATAAATAAATAACACTCACTGTCCAATTTGGTGGCTAACAAAAATGCCCTCACCTCATAACATTCGCAGTAGTTCTTCAGGCAGCCTGAGCGCTTACAGTTGCAGCCCTTGCTATGCCTGCGGTCCGACTCGCCCTCTTTTCCCTTGCCAATCTTGGGCTTGAAGGCCTCTGGGTTCCGGTCCAGACATGCCTGTTGGCAAACATTCAGATTTGTTCCCAACACTTCAGTTCGGCAAACTACTAGGAGACCTGGCAGAAAACCTGACCTACGGTTTATACAAATAAAAGCGTACCTCCCTGACCGGAGCACGGTTGTACATGCGGAAATATACTGAAGGACTTTCAAGTTACAGACTGTTTATCAGCGGTATTTTTGCTGCATTCTTTAGCAAACAGACACAGGGTCACCCAACTGATTAAACAACAGAGGAAAGGACCACCTACAGCCAACTTCATGGTTCTGTCTTTCTCTGAGGGATGTGGTTACCTTGATGGCTTTCAGGCGCTCTGTCTCATGCTCAAGATTGTTGAAGCAGTTAGTGCAGTTACAATTATTGCAGAATTCTCCATTGGCAAAGCAGTCACAGTACCTATTAAATAAAAAAAAAAAAACAAGATGTTTGGTCAGATTTCTACAACCAAAGTGAAAGTAAAAATTTGCATAGTAAAGCTCAGTTTTACAACTATGGCCTTTAATGCAAATAAAGAAAATTTCTAATCCCTGTAACTGACTAAACTTGTCCCATTGATAAGCAAATCAAGGCAAACAAAAATGTTTTCATCTTGCGCTCATCATCAACGTCTTTACTTACAGCTTCAGACACTGGGACTTCGTGCAGTTGCAGGGTTTCCGTGGCCTTGAAGATGAATCAGATGTTGANATCTGGGCAAAACTTGTTCGGGTTTCCAAAATGCTAATCAGGTCAGCAATGCAAATGCGCCTCTCAGACAGATCAAAGCTCGCCGGAGACGCGGGCTCGGACCGGGGGAGAGCGAAAAAAAAAATTAAATTTAAAAAAAAAAAAAAAAAAAAAAAAAAAAAAAAACTTTGACTGAAGGCATGTATAACAGTGAACACACTGAAGCATGGAGTCCTTTATCTGAGGCAGCAAAGGGTTTCTTTGTACCCCGAGCCACTCACCCGTTAAGAGAGAGTCTAGCTTGAGACTGAATACCAGTTGGAGTGGAGAAACTGCTGCTGCTGCTGGCCAGGGTCACAAACGTGGTCTGTGGGAGCTGAAGACAGACACTGTCAGTGTTCTCTCCCCGAATCGGCGGCACACCAATATATATATAAGGCATATTAAACAAGATTTAAATATTCTCTAAATGTTCTGTCATACCGTCTTAGTCAATTGAAGTGAATCCAAACAAAGGTGAACAAAACCAGAATCCCCAAATTTAAAAGGACTGATTCAGCTACGTAATTAGGATCAAATTAAAATGAAAACAAATTATGTGTGGTGTCACATATAAGGCCGTTTTGACTGTCAGAAAACCAGCAGCCAACAGAAAGCCTGTCCTGAACATTAAAAAACACTGAAATAGAAAAGAAATGGAGACATGTCAAAAGGCACCAACAGGGACAGACAGACCTTCACGGAACAGTTGTTAAAAGCTACAAAACACCAGCCTCAAATATTACAACAGAGCTTTATTAACCTCACATATTCGATTATTTTATAGAAAAATATTATAAAGTTATGAATACAAAATTTAAGGACTGGAGAAAAAGTGGTGCAGCCCAAGTCAATTGTTACCATCTTCCCTATATCTGAATAGCTTTACGGCTGAGAAGAATCAAAGGATGCCTTTAAATCTCTTTTGCTGTTACCAATTGTTAAGAACTTTTTCATCTGCCGTATTTTCCACACTACCACGAAAAACAAGTCAATATTTTTTTCTTACCTCGTGTGCTAGTTGGCTCATACCTCACTGTAACATATATAATAAAAAACTGCACAATGTTATACTGCGCTGTATAACGTGTCGCCTATATGAGCAGTTTTGTCAGTAGATTACAGTTGAGAGTTGCAGTATCCCTAAAATAGCAAAAAAGCTACACTGGTGAGTTTAATTTATATGATATGCAACTGAAAACAGCAACTGTACAGAAACTGCTGACCTGTTTAACAGTGATACTGAAAACAAAGACTGGTTGTTTCAGCGATACTGATAGAGTTGGATTTATGCGTTTCGTATCACAGTCTGCTATTTAAACATTTATCTGCTCATAATGTCAAGGTCTGTGTGTTATTGTTATTGCAACAATTGATATGTCAGCAATGTTTCGGTTTTACTAGAAACACAATAAGCCGTTACTGAATGAAGTTACACATTTCCGTCTGAGTGCTCCCTGCCACATCAGTTTTTGAATTGGTCTACAGGGAGTGATCATGAATGCATTGTGGTCCTACCAGTAAATTACCTGCTACATGCAACTAATCTGTTCATTTTTCCCCCCCATGTGCATTTATAGGGTTGTAATTTATACTCCGCAGTCACTTATAGTTTAGGAAAATACAGTATAATGGATGGCATCTTTTCAAAGTCTTTAAGATGGATTATTGGTGTGCTGTGATTGTATAATGGCCAGAAATATTTTTAATAGATTTATGATCAGCATTAGGTCACAGGAACATACAGTCACAAACAGCACAAGAAATATGAAACTATTTTAGCTGAATCTTCTTCAGATCGCTCCCATGTTCCAAAGCAATAACATGTGCATAGACTGCTAAATACATTAAAGGAAATTTTCAAGAAAGACACAAAGTAAAATGCCTTCCATGGCCTTTCAGCAAGCAGATCAAAATTGGAAACTGAACTGAAGCTGTTTTGAACTGTGGCTACACATCTGCTTGACATTTGTATGTTTGTTTCTAATATTTTATACAATCTCTTTATCTTTTAAGATACTGATGCAGGAATCCAACCTGAATCATCAATCACATCACACAGACAGGTTCATCATTCATTGTGGCTACTGACCTGCGTGACATACTGTGCTGGCAGCACGGCGTAACCCACGTTGCCCGGCCCAGGGGCTGGAGCCAGCACAGTTCCCGGAGGCAGTTTGGTCAAGTTGGGCTGAATCTGCGGTAAAGGTGTGGCAGGCATGATGAGGCGCTGCTGTGTCTGACTGCTGGTAGCCACCTGGGGGGCTGAGGAGGTCAGGGGCTTGGGCACCACCTTGCAGGCACAATATGGAGGAATGAACAAATAAACAAATAAATAAAACCCAGCTGATTCTCAACCTCACATGTAACAGATTAGAAATCTTGTCCTTTAGTTTGAAGATGAGATGGAGAACTTGCGGCTCATCATGCTACACTGGTGGTGCAACTGACCTGCTTCATGGGCTGTGCTGGCACAATGGGAACAGACATCCTCACGGCTGCTGTGTTCACCACCATTGGTTTGGCTGCTGGGGGCACATGTACTACATGTCAGTGCATCCTGCGTCTTCTCACTAACGCCCTGACAGAAATCCAGTCTGTGCTTTCTAATACTGACAGTGGAACTGCAGCAACCAGGAGCACCACTGTGTTAAGAATAACACTACACCAAATGAGACATGAATCTACAGATCATCATTTCAGCTTAACCTCAATAAAAAGGCCTTTCATCCACAGCTGGACCTGGCCTTTCACTACAATACTCTGATGGCACATGCACGAACTCCGTATTAATTATTTATTTATTTATTTATTTATTTATTAACAAAAAGCAACTAGAAATTGATACCCGTGGGTAACTTGCCCTGCATCAAAATAAACCAGCAGCTCTTCGGTAATAAATTGAATTTTTTGGGAAAACCAAAATCTATAAAAGCAAAATTTAAGGGAAATTACTCTTGCAACAGAGTAACTGAAGGAAACGTCTTTAATGGTGAACAGTCTTGCTGTGGATGGTATCCGGGAAAGCCGAACACGGCATACATAGTGTGCAAACAGAGATGTGGGAATCGGCCAAGGAGAGCAAATGGCTGCACCCAGGGCATGTCAATGCACTAAAACATAGCAGGGCAGTAGCAGGCAAAATTAAACCACAAACAGCTTTTAGGTCTCAGCACTCACATAGTAAAGCTGCTATTTTGTAAGCAAAGTACTGCTTGGGCACCACAGTGTCAGCTTTTATTCACGTCATTCTGAAAGATTATACCTTTAAAGCTAAATGAGATGTTATGCTGGAAACATTAATACACTTTTTGTTGCTTTTTTTTTTTTTTTTTTTTTAA
>UFQX01000169.1:238863-280426 GCA_900497675.1 Arapaima gigas | reverse complement strand
TAATTTTTTTTATTTTTTTTTTTTTTTTTTTTTTTTTTTTTTTTAAGAGTTGTGAACAACTCTGTATGTATGCAGTTTATATACCTACTTAGGAACTTAATAAGTACTCTAAATGTTCACTAGTTGAATGCAATATGGAGAGGAGAAGAGGCTTGTCATCAATTCTATATGCAGCTACTTGGTAGAATCACTTGTCCATCTCTATCTTTGTGTGTTAGTGAGATATACTCATTTGCATCTGTTTGGGGAGAAAATTGTCCAGAAAATCAGCAAATATACTGTTAATGTCAGAAACATGACAGGTCTGCAGGGTGAGAGGCAACAGTGGGGCTTTTCAGACAGAAACAGAACAGCAGATCCTCTATCCCCATCTACAGCTTGTTTAGATCCGACTGGCAGACAAATCCTCCCTCTGGCGTGTCGGGATGCCTTGTGCACACCTCTACGTGTTCCGAGTCGCCTGGCAGCAGTGTTTATGACGTATTGTAAATAAGAAAGTACATTAAAGAACTCTGGCCAAGAGCCTAGGGCAAGGTGTTGAAACACTTAACGCAGCACTTACTTTTAGCAACCCTATCTGTCACCACATTGAGTGAAGTTGTGCTGTGTGCCGCCTTTATTTGTGGGGGAAAAATATTAAATAATTCCAAAAAAAAAAAAAAAAAAAAAAACTTTGGAACTGCTACACAAAACTTTGTCCGTTGGGGATCTACTCTATTTCCAAAAGAAAAGATTGGTTATATCGATCAAATTTGTTATGCTGTTTTTATTTAATTAGTTATCCAACATTTATGAAACGTTATACTGATGCCACTGCCTTCAAAAAAGATGTTTACTAAAGTGTCTAGTAAATCCCTCATGACACATGCAATAAAATGAACAGCAGAAATCTTTAGTCTATTCTGCATCTTATATTTTGTTACTCCCCCTAAGAGACAGATTTCAACTGAGCTTTGTAAGAAACTTTCCAGAGAAGGCATATTCCAAGGAGAGCAGGTTGATAGGCATTTGAAGCTGCAGTTACAATAACCCTGACCTGGCTGGATGGCAGGTGAGTTGGTGCTGGTGCTGGCCGATGCAGTCGCCCCACTTCCCGTCGTGGCTGTGACCAGCCGCACATAATGAAACCTGCTACCAGGCACCTGGATCTGCTGCACGTTGGGAGATGTAGGCAAGGGGAAGATGGTCTTGAACTGTGGAGTTCCCACACCCCCAACAGCCACTGTCTGCACTGGTTTCATTGTCTGAGAGAATGGGAACGAGATCACAGAAATTACGAAAGTGTCAGGTAGACATCTAACCTAATGAGTAAAAAAAAAAAAAAAAAAAAGTGCAGATCAGATACAGTCCATTTGGAGGAACTCACCTGAGGGGTTGAGGTATTGGAGACCCCTTTGGCTGGTGATGTGGCTGTGGACTGCTGCACTGCCAGGATCTGCTGGCCTAGGGCCACATTTATAGGTAGGGCTACTGACTTTTGAGGTGAGCTGGGAGACTGGGAGGCCACAGACACCACGGTGAGCTGCACATTGTCACAGTCCAGAGAAAAGGAGGCCATGAGAGATCACAGTATTACCACTCAGCACCCCATTTTATGCTACAATACAACCAAAAACAACTGGTGTTCTGTAAGTTAGCGCAGGCTCTACAGCTATACCAATAAGGAAAAAGAATAGGCGGGAGATTAAATAATTCCCAGCCCACTGCCACTGTTGCCGCACTCTTCAAAGTGTTAAAAATCATAGAGCTTCTGCTTGTCTGACCAAGATACAGGCCAAGCCAGGAGGAGGCAATGCAGCATATATCCAGCCTCACCTTACTGGGGGACTTGAGGGGCGAGATAGGGACCTTACTGCTGGAGACTGTTTGTGCAGCAGATGTTTCTGAGATGGCAATGGTCCGTGGAGGGGTTCCTGGCGTGTTCTGGGGAATTACCCTTCCTGTGGGAAGGTAGAAGATGTAATTGAGGGTATTTAGAGTCCTATATGGGGGGGATGAGTATTGATTAAACAACAACATTACAAATATTTATATAGCCATACGTATTTACATTTTGTTGTGTGTGTAACAGGTGGTTTATGTTTTTAAATATACATATCCATAACAGCCTGTGAGAGAGATGTGCTACAACCGCAGCATATATAATACTAACAAGGTTATACAGGATTTGTGAATCAGAGATTCTGGTCCACTGCAACACACAGGTCACCATCTTCCATAGTCGACATCCATCTTTTACACATTCATTCTTTCCATTTCTGACCAACCAACATGACAGCAAGCAAGACAATTTCACAGAATAAGTATTTTTTCTACAGGTTAAATGTACATTCAGTAATAAATAAATAAATAAATAAATATCCGTGGACATTTCATTGCCCCAACATGTTCATTTTATATAAACATATCATTTTTGAACACAAAAGGAGACAATTGCATTTTTTGCTGTCATGGGATTTAAAAAAAAAAAAAAAAAGTTTTAGTTGCAGAATTTTTATGAGTTAAAACACAGCTAGCTTCCTTGTTCTGTGCATTAACTACATCAAAGTGTAAATTTATTCACCTACTGGCATAAAATGCTGCAGAACTTAAAGTCATTTCTAGTCAGGATCAAGTCAAGATGACTGGTAATTTATTTATAAAACACAGGTACACACTGTTTCATGTGCTTTATTACAATGTGTAAATAAAGTATTTTTGTCATGCCTTTGATCTTCCTTTTGTGCCACCAATCCCCTTAATGCGCACATATTTGGACTGAGACTAATCATTTAATCCAGCTTTACATAATTAAGGTGTAAAAAAAAAAAAAAAAAAAAAAAAAAGACCTTCCCTACCGATAATATTGTGACCCTCAGCTGGTTGGCACTTCTGCGCTGACCATGTAGACGTCAGGTGTATATCTGTGGTTCTGTGAACGCTACACATGTAGCAGCAGCAATATTACCTGTAATGACCGGTGACACCGAAGTCTGAGCTGAGACACCTTTGCTGTTCAGAGGCTTTGTGATGATAAACTTTGTTATCATAGGTCCTGATGATGCTTGTGTTTTTTTAGTAATCTGTAACAGCAAAATGGTGTCAAGTTCCACAAAATTTAGACACTCACAAACAACCAGTTTTCAATGAATATTTTAATTAATCTGGATGTAACTATAAAATCAAGGTTTATGATTTACATTTTCCCATTTTCAAATTTCTGAACCTTAACATGCTTCAAGTTTTAACTCGGATCCAACCTTTATGACCTCTAACTTATTCCACTCAAAATCCAAAGTGGAAGACTAAGCTCTACGGTTTTAACTGAGTACTTGATTAAATTGGACAACTTGAAGCATCCAGACATATAAAGATGACTGCTGCAGATTGAAGTGAGAAGGTAAAGAGCTTCTCACCTGTACGGTCTTTAGCTGCTGAGCCTGCAGGGGCGAGTGCTGAGAGCTTCCCAGCAGCTGGCTGGCTGTGCTTACTGCCTGTACTCCCACCATGGGCTTAAGGTCCGGCCGGCCTCCGATGGTGACCACCTTGAACTGCTGCGTCTGGGCCTTAGCATCCCCTGCGGTCTGTGTTGAGCCAGGCTTTGGGCTCGTGTGTGGCAATGTGAGCACGATAGGCTTGCCCATGGCTGTGACCACTAGCTTCTGTCCTTCCTGTTTCAGCATGTGGGTGCCAGGTGACTTCTCCTCAGACGAGGCAGTGGCAGACACCTTATTGAGGATGATCTGGTGGTTGCCCTGAATGGCAAAGGGGCCAGTGAGCCGCTGCAGCCCTCCACTGACCCCTGGACTGGTGGGCTTGGGGGCAGCAGGCGTGGGTGGCCTGGGTGCCACTGAGGCAGTCAGGAGCAGCTGGGCGCCTGAGCCCATGCTGCACTGGCTGGAGTCCGTGCTGGTGGATGTGGTCAGGGCTTGTGTCCTTTGTGTAGGGGTTCCAGCTGCGCTCAGACTCACTATCTCTGGTACTTCTGTTTCCATGGGCACCGGTGCTGGAAGCTCCACCTGGGCTAGAGGCACGCTGGCTTCTGCCGGGAGTTCCTCCTCTATTACAATGACCTCCGTGTCCATGATCTCGTCAGGGAGGAGACTATTCAGCTCTGGTGATACTATGTCCATGTTCAGAAACCTTCAGTTTTGCCACTGCAAACACAAATAAGCACATCAACACACCAAGGTCTTCAACAAACATTCGGCAATTCTGCACAATAACTGAATACAATGATAAGGAACTGGCAAACAACAGTAACAAAATAGTAGATGCTCTGCAACTTTTTCGGGGAATGCAACGTTTTGTTTAAAAAATTACCACTTACAGTTTATCTACATACAAAGTACTAAACTGAGAACAAAAAACAAAAAAAGTCAGATTGACTGGGAACTGAACTTATAGAAAGAAAAGAGGAACAATACAAAGTAGAAGATGTGTGGCAACTTTTAGTAAGTGGATCTCACTGAAAAATATTCTGACAATGTACACATAGAAGAAAATAACAATCTTAGCTTTCAGTTTTGCAACATTTATAATACAGGCACCCCTCACTAGAGTATTTGCTATAACAAATCGCTAAAATTTGTACCTAGAATTCAATGCCCAAATCAAAACCCCACTATAAAAAAAAAAAAAAAATCCAAAAAAAACTTTCTAAGCAAGCGATAGTGAAAACTTTTAAGTTGCGCCTGAGTCAGGGCGAGTCGACGCAGGGTGCGCTGCAGTCACATCTCGGCTGTTCTCCTGATGGAATCATGTCTCATGCTCCTGTTATTTAAACATGTTGTGCTTTATTGCCATCATCTTCCCCAAATTAAGTGAAGAATACACTCTTTATATATCCAACATATTATTTCTCTTTACATTACAGAACATGTTTATTGCAAAGTAAAAGGAAAACATCATTCGTATCTGGTACTGTACAGCATTGTTGTAAACTGGAGACACCTTCCCAACAATGAGTGTTTAATGATTAGGTCATTGGTGTTTTAAATGCTTTTTATTATGCAGACATCTTTAGTGGATTGTTATATAGGTGTTTAAGAGTGTTTTACTGATATATAGGAAAACAATTTGGGGGGGGCGGGGTCAAGGTAGCCTAAGAAAACATTATTATTCTTCCCATTCAAACTAAAGGAATATAGGTTCCTACTTTGTCAAAATTCACTATCCAACACGTTTTCAAGCACAGACTAGAATCGGACCACGAGGGATACTGTACAGTCTTCATCTGAGGTACCACAAGTCGAAAGGAGGCCGATCGACGCAAATGCAAAGCGCCAAAACCAGGAAAAACTGATGCAAGGAAAAAGGAGCGACTTCCTGCTATGAAAAAAAAAAACAAAAAACAAAAACCACCCTTAACATTATACTGCAGTACCAAGTCAAAATACAATTTCCACGTTTGTGTTCTGAAGTCTCAAGTGAACGACAAACGCATTGAAACAGCCAAACAAGTTATATAAAACACAGCTGACACGAAGACTAAGAAGTAGCTGGAAATTCTCCAGTAAAGAGTAAAATAAATACTTTGTGTCACCTGTTGTGCAACTACATAAAGGAGCCTGCAAGCTACTGTCTAATAGCTTTTAAAAATATCTCCATACATTCTAGCAACAAGATTTTTCTGTTCTTTTACAGTCATATAGAGTGAGAAACTAACATTAAAAACCCTTTATTCCTCATGTCGGTCTCAACATCCTTCAGTCAAACCAGTAAAGCAGACTGTAACCGGACTCAAGTCGCCTCAAGTGTTTTGCTGGTTTTATTGCTACTGAAGAGTTTGACAGCAGGTGAACCACATGCAAACGGTAACAGTAAACTCATTTTACAAAGACTGCGTGGAACTGTCAATAGTTTTGCCAAAAAATGAAACTATAAAGTAGTTTTCTGGCAAGAACAAGTTTGCACACTACAGTTCACCCGCAAAAAAACGCACAAATGAAGCAGAGGAAACTACGAGTTTTTCAGGTGATCTCGGGAACTGGCGTGTTTACTGTGTGTTTCATCACACGCGTGTAAATAAACACTCAAACACGGAAGCACATTGACAACCAGCTAACAGATGTTATTCAAACAAAACTGCGCAAATGCCTACATGTTTATACACACATTTCACACAAGGAAAACACGCGGAATTACGTCCGACTGCGCAGAGCCACACAAACTAAACTTAGTATTGTCATAACTAACCTGCAAGGCAAAGTCCGGCATCGCCACACCACCAGAACTAGTTAGTGCACTCTTGACATACAAACCGAGTCCAGTTGTTTGGAGTGCAGAGAGTGAGTACTGGTTAGGAAAGGTGAGGTAAAGCCACCGACGGGGCCCTCAGATCCCGCAGAGTGTCGGTGTCCCTACGCCGCTAGTTAGCTTAGCACCATCGCCGCGTTCTGGCGGGACCGCCGCTCGGGCTGCCCACTTCCGACGATGATCCCGCTCCCACGGCCACCCCGCTCCTCTCTTCTTGTCCGGAAGCGAACGACCCCGCAGCCCCCGGCACCAACACACTCGGCCACGACAGCTATCCGCGGGCTGCCGGAGACGCTCAGTTTGCGTATAGCAGCGCTGCTATTTCGGGCCGCGGGTCGGATTTCGAAAGATCCGCCATTTTCACTTCGTCATCAGCGACACTCGGGAGCGCAGAGGATCACAGAGGAAAAAAATAAATAAACCAATAAAGCGAAGGACGAAATACCGACAGGGTCCGTAAATTGCCTAGCGTTTTAAAAAATATTTAACACTTAAGAGTTTATATATAACTATACACGAGGTACTAAAACGGGAACGAAAAAAGGGGGAAAAAGTGGGAGTTCCACTGGGAACTGACAGCTTAGAGAAAGAAAAGTGCAAATATCTGCTTTTAGTCAAAATGTGACCAAATATTTAAACACAACTGCAATAACAGACAAAAGACGCAAATGTAAATAAGCGAATGTCCGCCACAGCGTCCTCATTGGCTGCACGGTGACAGTGACCGCCGCTCCGACGGCACGAGAACACAGCTGACAACGTCGCCCGTTTACAGCCGGACTACTGACAATATCGCAATACGGCACAACTCACAAAGGCAGTTTCACTTCGGGGGGACCTGAAGCAACTGCTCTGGACATAAACACAGCACAACTACAAAGGGAATACGATCCAACAGGAATAAGGATGAAGCATCATCGGAGTTATTTGTCAAGTAACAGAGCAAATAAAAACCCTGCACTTAACAGTGACAAACCACCTTCGCGGTAAACTGGTAGAGAAAACTGTTCAGATTTTAGCACTGGTTACCCATACATTTTAAACCATCCCTACGGCAAGAAGTGTTATCCTCCGCAATATTTAAGCAATCGTTGAAACGGTACACGGTGTTCGAGGGGCTACAGTCTAAACGTATAGAAAACACCGACAGCGGCTCGTAAAACAGGTTCAAAGTAACACAGGATTACGAGGCTTAATTCTTACTGACAGCAGTTAAATATTGACATAGGCAGCGCGGGGTTTCACGCAGAGGGTCACCTCCGTGTTCAGCGGGTCTGAACATTAGTACGATCGCGAAGGAAGATGCACAGGCACCGCCTCGGCGTTCTTAGCTAACTAGCCAACCTGCGATCACTCACTATGTGCGGTTACATGTGGCCCGATGGCTGTATTTCCCGCTCTGTTCTGTCCGTAAGGCGGCCTGGATCGTCCTGTGTCTCCCCGGGTGGTCAGCAGCACGCCGGGTCGCTCAGCCAGCTGCCTTTCGGGGCTCCTCTTTCACTCTGTTTTTAGCTGGACGCTATCTACCTTCTGCTGCCTCTCCACGGTCCGTGTCGCAGGACCGACACTCCGCCGCACAAGCGCAGGCTCTCAGCGTGGCTCACCAACCAGTGCGACTGCTCTCGATCGGCGTCTGGGACCTCCGCCTTCTTCTAACATGCTCCCCGGATCGGCCCGGCTGTCTGCGGCTACATCCCCAGCACTGGCGACAGGAGGCGTTTGTTCAAAATCACGCGCCGAGCGCCATTTCACCTCTGCCATCCCATAATAGCGCCGCGGCCTCCTTGGAAACGACGCGCTACGTCACTTCCGTCGCCCTCTTGTTGCGGGTTTTTTTCTCCCCTGAAAAGAGCCGATCCGTCGCTGGTGGATCATAGCTTCACATAAACACCCAGAATACGGGAAGATCCCGCACGAACTGATTCAGAGGCAGTTCTTTCCCTTCGGTTTAGTATATTTTCCTCCTCAGGCAGCCGAAGTGACGTGCAGTACAGGAACGAACTGCTTCTTTTTCATAAAGCAATGAGATGCTGACAGCGTCTGCACATGCAAATTTAGACAGTTTTTTTAAATTAAACTAGGTGAAAGAGTGATTATATCCCAAAGTATTTGATGACAATGCAGTTGCATAGAAGCGACACCTTACGTGCAATTCAATGATTGCAAAGTTTACAAAAAGATTTGTGAGCTAAATAGTGTACAGTGTAAACAATCGGAAAACTTTGTCAAAGTCATTTGTTGTAGCAAAATAAAGTGTAAACGACAGTGAGGAGGTACCGATTTCAGGTCGCACGGCTGCACGTACGGAGGCGTGGAGGAGCGGGGCGCTGTGGCTTCTCGCCGACGGCGGCGCTGCCCCCCCTGCCAGCCACCTCCTCGCTGCTCTCGCCGCTGTTCCTCGCGCTTCTTTGCTGCCGCGCGGACTTGTTGACATGTCGGTGGAGAAAATGGCGGCCGGAGTGAGGCAGGAGCTCGCACAGCTCATGAACTCGAGCGGGTCCCACAAGGATCTTGCCTCCAAGTAAGTATTTTTAGGCTCTTGGCGAAATTCAGCGATGAAAATGCGCATTTTTTCTAGAAAACAAGTGTCAGACATTTACCCGTGTAGACAGTGGAATTGCACGAATCGGTATCAGCCCAGCTTCACGGTGACAAGCCGGCTAGCCGCTCCGGTTTCGAGCTAACGGGCTAAACTGTTCCAGTTCACAGCACACAGGTCACAGCTGCCCCTTTGTTTGCGACGACGGGTTTTTAAAATGAGGAACGTGCTGCATGTAATGTTTTCGTTGAATAAACCGGACTGAACTGTTGAATTAGTTGGAATGTAGCTTCTGACAACTACATGCTAAGTCATCCCGTTTCTGTTGGCCAGTTAGCTACCTGTCTGGCTCGCTCGCCAGGAACCGGGAGTAAATGTCATTTTAAAGATGTGACTTCGAGTTTAAACGTGTTCCGTTAGTGAAGGACAAAGCAGCCAGGAAAATCGGAGTTCAATTCGTGCTGAGTCGGACACTCGGCCATTTGTTGCTACTTTAGCTCGATAAACGCCAAACACTAGTGATCGGTCGCCCACCTTTTTATTCTTTTGACTGTCGTTATTCCATCTGTTACTCTTAACTCACTGTCCTGCTCAGGGTCGCGCAGTTATTACGGTTATTGAATGGTGGTAATAATAATTCTTTTTTTTCTCTAGCTGTCGGAACACACTGTTACTGAATTAAATACTTTTCGTGCGGAGTTTTTTCAGGCCGTTTTGCTGTTAATTCTCACAACCGCTGAGATGATAAATATCCTCATCTCTGCGACTCCTTCAGAAACTGTGTGTTGAAAAGAATGGCGCGAACCCATTTCTAGTTGAATGTGTGTTCTCATCCAGCTTTTCAAAAAAGGAGTGGCACAGTTGGAGGACTCTGGATGATCCGAGCATGCTGGTTTTGTTGTAGATACCGACAGATCCTGGAAAAGGCTCTTCAGTTCACTGATGGGGAGCAGCTGGAGGCACTGAAGGCATTTGTCGAAGCCAGTAAGTCACTGTTTGAAACCAGTGAAGTCCAGATGATGCTGCAGTCTTTGATGTTGACCTAAGACCACGGAGGAGTTATGGAACACTGCTTCCACCGGAGTAAATTATTCATATGAGTCACGTTCTCTTCCGCTTTACCTCACAGTGGTCAATGAGAACGTGAGCTTAGTGATCTCCAGACAGCTGCTCACTGACTTCTGCACTCACCTCCCGAGCCTCCCCGATAGTACGGCCAAGGCCGTCTACCACTTCACCCTGGAGAAGATCCAGCCAAGGGTCATTTCTTTTGAGGAGCAAGTGAGTGTGCGGTTATTTTTCCAGTTTGTTTGTTTGCATTCACTTGTCCTGCGAGGCACATGTTGACACTACTGTGGGGTCTGTTGATTTCTCAGGTGGCTTCGATCAGACAGCATTTGGCTACCATATATGAGAAGGAAGAAGACTGGAGGAACGCAGCCCAGGTTCTAGTGGGCATTCCTCTGGAAACGGGACAAAAGCAAGTTGCCCTTGTATTTCATTTTTATTTTCTAGGATAAGGGGTTGTCTTGACATGTTATACAGTAAGTAGCGTAGAGGATAAGTTTAAGTGCCTGGTCTTCTAGTTTAAGGTCCACTTTCTGTTACTGCAAGGTAGTTTTTTTTTTTTTCTTCTAAATTGCTGTACTAAAAAGACCCAGATACAAAAATGGGTAAAAATTCTTTAAGTTGCTTTGTATAACGGTGTCAACTGAGTACACATTAAATATGCAAAACAGGACAACTTTTAAATGTTGTAACACTGTTTTTTGTTTCGTATGTTACTATACAAATATTAGTTGAAACTTGAAAAAAACTTGTCCCTCAGCTTTAAATATGATGGTTCTTTTCCTTTTGAGTAAGCGAGTCACAAAGTATATGTTGTGTCTTTATGTCAGGTTATGCTGAACATAATCAATTTTCTTCCAGGCAGTACAACGTAGATTACAAGCTAGACACATACCTGAAGATTGCCCGCTTATACTTGGAAGATGATGACCCTGTCCAAGCGGAGGCTTACATCAACCGAGCCTCCCTGCTCCAGAATGAGTCCACCAATGAGCAGCTACAGATTCATTACAAGGTGCTGCTTCTCTTTATTTCTTTGATCATAATGCAGTGCTACACATTTAGTTAAGCGATGGCTTTGTTGTCAACACGAATTCCAAAAAATAAGGTTTCATAAATACCTGCAATGCAGTACATAATCGTTTTTGAAAAGCTGGAATGACTGTTACTCATAAAGGTCCATAAGTGTTGTTTAGTTCATAGCGACAGCATTGTTGACGTTTTCGGGTAAATCAAGGCTAAAACTACTTGTGTCGGTGGACTGAATGTTTTTCCTTCTCCCCAGGTGTGTTACGCTAGAGTCCTAGACTACAGGAGGAAGTTTATTGAGGCAGCGCAGCGTTACAATGAGCTCTCGTATAAATCCATCGTCCACGAGAGCGAGCGGTTGGAAGCCCTGAAACACGCTCTTCACTGCACCATCCTGGCTTCTGCAGGTAACCCTGTCCGTCATATCACATATTGCCGTTGTGTCCTTAATGCATTAAATTGGCCTTGACATCACTGCATACAAAACGAGTAGTATTTTCTTGTAGCTGTTCTCTAAGCCCAGCTACGTTTTCTCCTCAGTTTTTAACTGGCAGCTGCATTGCACTTTTTTACACAGTCATCAGAATGTAGCACTGAATGTAAGCCTACTAAATCAGTCCACACTTGAAGTTCATCTGCTGCTTGTGACCAGTCTCCCAGCAGCTGAGAGATATTTTGCATTGTTCTGCTGTAGACTGTAATCCGTGGTGTCTTGGTTGTCTGAATAGACCCAGATTTTCCTTTCTCCCAGTTGTCTCTAGCTCTTCTCCATAGCAGCATGTGATAAATACATTAGTCCTTTTTAATTCCTGTTGTCTTTTAAAAATAATACTGCAATTTTGATACTTGTGGCATTCTGTGTATTGTCTATGTATTGAAGTGACGGTTCTGTGTGCTCATTCACAATGATGCGCCGTTCCTTTGGATGGTGTTTCCTCAGGCCAGCAACGTTCCCGCATGCTTGCCACCCTTTTCAAGGACGAACGTTGCCAGCAGCTCGCGGCCTACGGCATCCTGGAGAAGATGTACCTGGATCGTATTATCCGGGGAAACCAGTTGCAAGAGTTTGCAGCCATGCTCATGCCTCATCAGAAAGCCACCACAGCTGATGGTCAGTATCCCCTCAGCTGCCTGTTTGGTCACTCCTGTTTTCTGTTCTGAAAGCAATCCGTCGTGACTTTTTCACTTAGATTTCCAGTTATGCTGTCTATTTTGTTATGTCACACAAATGTAATTTTTACGCGTTTTCTTATTTATCTTTTAATTTCAGCCTACTGGCATCAAAGTAATATCTGTGATGTTTGTGCGAAATACTATGTTGATCACTTATTGTCTCTTTGTCACAGGTTCTAGTATATTAGACAGAGCAGTCATTGAACACAACCTCCTGTCTGCAAGCAAGCTGTACAACAACATCACTTTTGAAGAGCTGGGTGCTCTTCTCGAGATACCGCCCGCCAAGGTGAGAAATTAATACACAAGAGACTCTTCTGGGCATTCTTCTGTAACATGGTATGATTTGGGTTCTCTTTTTAGACCAGCGTAAAAGTAATACAGACCCTTTTCACTTTATTCACTGGTTGCGTGTTTAAAGACGTTGGATATCGCCGTAATGAATAAAGTACTCTTTATGCCACTTAATTTTTATGAACAGTGAGCTACATTAAAATAAATACTACTTGCTGGAAACTGCAAACTCCAAACTTCTGGAAATAAGAATAAGTTGTCTCTACACACTCTTATTCTGTCCTAGTCCTTGACCAATTCGTCTGGTAAGCAGGTGCGGCTTTTGTTATCTTCACTTTCAATTTTGTCTCCACTTTGGTCTCCATTTTTAAAATGCAACTCATCTTACTTTCACTAATAGTTTTCCTCTAACTTACAAAAGCAATGCATTTCCGAAAAAACCCTTTGTAAGATAAATTCTTGTAGATACACCTACAGTCCATCCTCAATTTTACGGACTATGGGGGGAGGTGTCCGGAAAATTGAAAGTGTAATTTAACTAATCTTTTTTTTTTTTTTTTGGCTTGCTTTGGTGCTGTACAGTACTCCACTGTGCACTACAGCAACACTTTTAAAACCTGATGTTATGTGCAAAGAACATGTTTTGTGTGTAATAAAATTAAATAAAGGGAAAACTGTAATTGAAACAGGCATGCCTACAGTACAATGAATTATATGAATAAGCTGCTGATACAACTCGATCAGAACAAAAGCGGCCAGTTGACGCTTCACTGCCTTCATGGAACTAACAATAGAGATGGTTAGATGGTGCTTTTTGAGATGCGGTATTAACATTTAAAGTAACATTTTATGCATTGTTATTTTCTATGGAAAAGCTAAAAACATTGTCAAATATCAATGTTTTCTCTTGTTAGTCTTAAAAATAGTTGTTTTCAATATTTGTGATTTTAAAAAATATTTTTCTGATATCCATAACATCAAAAAATCTGTAAAATTGAGGTACACTAAATAGAGGATGGACTGTTCTGTTAGCTTGAATGCTAAAAATTTAATGTATTCCTAAGCCCAAAAAACTGATGTACATTTGTGCTAAAATATCACCAGATCTCATTAAAATGCACACAGTTATTCAGTTAGTAACATTAGTTCACATAATACAGCATAAGAATGCGATTTCCCTCCGTTAATCACTGTAATACTGTATAACTGTCCACCTGCACTCCTACAGTTATTTTCAAGTGCTCGCATACCGTACACTAAACATGTTCACAAACAAAACATACATCTTTATGATACTCGGTGTTTATGCATGAATTCAACCTTTAGTGTAAAAATAACAGTACAGTAAAGACAAAAGTAACGTATGAAAAGAGCAGATGAATGAGGACTCGCTGAACAAGGTGATACGGTGCCTCTCAGCACCTGGGCTGTGTCGTTCAGTGTTGGTTGGATCCCCACTTGGTCTCTGTGGAGCTTGCATGTTCTCCCTGTGTTCATGTGGGTTTCCTTCCAAAGACTTCCATTTCGGGTGAATCGGTGACACTAAATTGCTCGCTGTGTGTGTGTGTGTGTGTGTGTGTGTGTGTGTGTGTGTGTGTGTGTGTGTGTGTGTTACACTGCCCTACTTGTTTAAACAGGAGGCTGATTATAGGGAGTTTAGTGTAGTGCATCCAGCACTGTTAGTCACCTTAGATAAAAGTACCAGCTAAATGCTGTATAATAATCACTGTTTGTATGTTGCTTTGCAGTGATGAACTGTTGTGCTGCTCAGCTGTCTGGAGGAGCACAGAATCCAAATTTGCTCCTCGTAAACACAAAGATCTTTGTTAGCCGAGGTATAAAACAAGTTTAATGGTTAAACTCGAATGGGTGTATCGGGAGGAGTAAGTGTGCGGTTGCCAGCAGGGAGGAGCACCAGACACCAACTGAAAGCTACAGAAGCCTCTCGAGTTAGGTGGCCTGGCACCGATGTTCTCGTTCAGGGCTCTGCTGCCATCTATCAGCTTGCCGGGCGGGTCACCGCAGTTCTCATTTGGTCTACTGCACACAGCAGTAAAAGAAAACGGATGAGCAAAGAAAATGTGCGGTTTTGCCGTTTTAAATATTTGTAAATTGACGGCAACGGGGAGACAGTGTATGTTCACACTATTATGTAGAAAGTTATTTTACTTCTGCTGAATTTCCTTGAAAGGTTTTACTCCAGGTTATCTGGAAATTTTTGCATAATTATGTAAATTTGTTTGAAGGGAATTAGAACCAGGCCCATGTTGCCCACTTCTGTGTATCTTGTTGAAATTTGTTTTAGATCTCAATATGTCGATAGATTTATTTCAACACGCAGCCAATTTATTTCATACTTGCCACTCAATAGGGGACAGACAAATATATTAGATTTGTAATAAAGTAAGTTATAAATTACAACTTGTGATAGAGTGCTTCTTTGGGATTCCTGCTGGAAGATAATGTAGCTCAGTCCTTCACGCTGCTCAGTAGAGAAGGGTTATTACTGTCAAGAGTTACAAACTTCATCTTGTCCGGTCCATGTCGAAGATATTTGCAGCTCTGTGGCAGGACTGTGAGCATCTCTCGGTGGCTTGTATTTTGAATCAAATGTGTGTCGTTGTGCAGGGCGATTGTCCTGATGAGGATGCCCCTGGTTACAGATGCAACTTGGTAGGGAACCAATACACTACTTTACTAATAAATCGCAAATGTGTACCAAAATGTAATAAAACCACACTCAATTTGGAACATGGTGCTCTGAGTAGATAAGTTTAAAACAAATTATGTGGCATGCACTCCCCTTATAATAGCTTTATTTTTAAATGTACTATAGTTTTAAAATGAAATGCTTTTTCTCAAACAGAAAGTTTCATATTTGTCTTTTTAATAGCGAAACAGTCGAGTGGTGCGGCCGTTACGTGGCACCACACGTATCTTGTGTTGTTTTTATACCTGCCAATTGACAATTTAGTGCAGTTGGGTTATTTTAATGTCAGGAGACCTTAGCATTTCGTTAGCATATTGTTTGTGCGATCTGATGAAGGATATGCAGAAGTCCTTGGACTGGTGGGCCCTGCAGTAGTTTTTGCTGGGGTTTGAGTGTTTTGGCTTCGGTATGCGGAGCTTAGCAGCTGATGGTTGTGAGTTCTCCTGGGTAAGTAAATCAGAACAAAGGCAAAGCATCTCGATTTATTCCTTCAAGCTGAAATCGTGGGACGAATGCCTGTTCTGTATGTAACCGAGCAAAGAGATGTTTGTTATGCTGCTAAAATCCTGTGGGCATAGCGCTAGTTCAGCTAAGTCTTTTGTGTTTTGTTTGCTTTTTTTTTTAATAAGTTACAGTCACTTGAAGATTTTAGTTGTAATGAGACATTTAATCCATAGATCATTGTCTTCAGTTTTCCTTAGTTCATGTTTTTCAAAATTACTTCTTGAAGTATAAAGGATAGACTGTTGTTATTTTTACTGTATTACATACTTGCTGCTAAATATTTAGCGATCACTCGTTTAAGCCAGTCTGTTTTGTTGTGCTCACGAAATGTTCCCGAAAAGGAGGAATGACTGAGATGAATGTTCTAATTTAATGTGCGCAAGCATCTTTTATACTGAAATTATAATGGGAGTGAGCTATATTTTCATACATTTGGTGGAACCAGAAGCCACTTCTCCATGTTATGCACTGTGTTGTAGGTAGACTAACCTCTAACATGTCACCAGTGATTTGTAAGTTTAGTTTTTTGTGTGTGTGTGAAATATATTTGACAGATGTGTTTTTACATATTAAAATTTGATGGCAGAGTAATTTCTTGTAATTTTTTTTTGCCTCTGATGTAGTCCTCCACTGAAGCCAAAAAGTGATGTCCGTGTCAGAGATGGAATACAGTTTGACGCACGACACTTTCTCTTTCTTTCTCTTTGTGGACAGGCTGAAAAGATCGCCTCACAGATGATCACAGAGGGGCGCATGAATGGCTTCATTGATCAAATAGATGGCATCGTCCACTTTGAAAGTAAGTGTGGCCTTACTAGGGTTGTCCTTCACTCAGCGTTTGCGCGATGGCTACGTACCTTGGAGTACGATTTTAAAGAGAATCCTGTCTCGAGAAGCATCACGCAGGGAGACAGAAAGGTTTCTTTGATGCGTCTTAAGGCTAAATGCGCAGTGTATCTTCAGAAATATGAGAAGCCATTTTGAACATACTTAAGAGTGCAAAAACATTAATGCTTAGTATTATCAAAGGTTTTGGTTAAAAATTGAAACGATACTGATATTGTTATGTAACCTATAATTGTTTGTACTGAGAGACTGGGGTTACTAGCAGTTGCGTCGTATGACTTGGTTCGACTCTGTCTGCCCACTAACGGAGCATTTTTGCCACCTCTTCTGCCAGCACGGGAGCCGCTGCCCACGTGGGACAAGCAGATCCAGTCGCTGTGCTTCCAAGTGAACAACCTGCTGGAGAAGATCAGCCAGGCAGCACCTGAGTGGACAGCGCAGGCCATGGAGGCCCAGATGACCCAATAACTAACCTGGTCCATTCCCACGGACATTGCCCTTCCACCCACGCCCCTGTCCAGATCACAGTACTCACGTATCTTGTCCTGCCCTGCCCAGAACTAGGTCAAAGGCTACAGAAGAACTGAGTATTGACGAAAAAGGCCATTGTATTTTTCTTTCTTTCTTCTCACTTTTTGAAATTTGGTAGCAGCATCTGAGTTAGGTTGGTTAAGACTCCAAAAAGAGCGCTTAGAAGTTAGTCCCTGATATCCTGTTCTCGGATGTGGAATGTGAAAGGCAAACGTGTCATAACGCCTCTGTGTTCACGGTGGTGCTGTGAGGAACACGGTGCTGCCGATCCAGATGCCTGTCAGGCGAGGTCAGTTGTTCAGGGGAGGAATGCAGGAGGCTCTGCTGGTTTTTGACTTGGCGCGTGACTGGCACTTTAGGTCTGAGTTTTGATCTTTTGTTCGTTCGACCAAGCGATCACGTAAGGAACACCTCAAGAGTGTCGCATGCAGTCAAATGAACTTGTAAGTCTGATTATATCACAATTAATACTTGTACCATATAAAAATTGGAAAACACTGAGGCTTCACATAGAATGTTTTGTACATAACAATTGTAACACCAGGTAAAATGTCTCATTTTGAACAGGAGCCTCGTACACATGCAGTACCACATGCTTTTTGTGGTTATGATGTAATTAAGTTGTACCATTCTGTCATGTTGTGTTAAGACTAATGCATCGGGCTCAGCACTTGTACCACATAGTTTGGTGAACAAATTTAAAGTGTGAATGTATTTCCAGGAGATGGAATACTTAAATGTCTGGTAGTGTGGGGGTGGGGGACTTGTGGGCCTGCAGTCATTCAGGTTTTGGCAGTTGGGGGATTATTTGCATTCGCCAGATTAGGCTGTCATCTGTCTGTCTGAATAGGCAGTGGGAGGTGAGCGGTTCCATCAAGCAGCCACACGCAGTGTGATTAACCGAACCACGGCTGCTTACGCCTTGACTGCAGGGGAGGTTTGTGATTTGCTGAAATGTCGTGGATGTTGAGAGTATGTTAAATGGCTTATCGCTCATTCGGCAGTTGGATCTGTCAGCAGGCTCTAGCCGTAGAATAACTAATAACAGGGTCTGCTTACCGACTGGTAGGAACTTGCAGGGTGCAGTAGGAGTAAAGAAACCTTTAAAGCCACTTTTATGCATGTTCCACTAACATAACTGTGGTTGGCCAAGCAAACACTGTACTATTCACCCTTGGTTTTCATAAAGGCTGGTATAAATCGCATCTGCTTTGTTTGACTTATGGGGGAAAGACGTTTTTCTCTTTATTTTGCCAGATAATGCAATGTTGCAAAAAACTGATTTATAACTAGTTTTTTTTCCCCCAGTTAAGTCTGCTCACTAACATGGCGTGCCTGGACACGTCAGCAGTATTCAGGCTTCGCTCAATGGGGTCAGCGCAGAATTGCGAGAACCAAGCAACACAGTGTGTGCTTCTTTTTCCCAAGGACTGTGACGAACAATTAAACTGGTCTCCATACACGCTAGTACGCCTTTGTAAGTGTGCAGATTTCTTCCCTACCTCCCACGTTGTTTGACTGGCTGTGTTTGGGTATCGTTGTGCCAGTGTGCTGTGGAATGGACTTGCTTCTCAAGGCACAGTGCATTTGAATAAATGTATTTCAAGTCTTTACATAGAAGAATTCTGTGATCTCTGTTCTTGGTTTTTATGCCGTTGCAAAGATAATAAAATAATGACAAACGATTTCGAGTTGGTTTTACTTTCTAGACTTGAGGCTGACGCCATTTGCAGTTCTCCTTGCCTGTTGCTGTCTTGTTCTGACGGTGTGGCAACTGGCCCGCTTTAAATCCGAGTTGGATGATAAAATTCGGAGCAAACGGGGAGCAGTGGTTGCCTCTTCGTACGATCGCCGCGATGGCAGTGAATTGCGCTAAGGTTGCCGGGTCAAATGTGATTAGTTTATATCTGTTGGAGTCCACGTGGGGCAATCCTAACACAGGTGACCTGTCTGTTTCCCTGGCAGTGAAATATAACAGTCGTGGTAAATCTCCAACGCCTTCTGAGAGAAGTGATCTTGATCTTAATCGTATCTTCGAAAGTTGTCGAGAATTACGTTCATAATATCCTACTGCTTCACACCTTTGCTGTCGTCGTGTACTTGACCTCGCTTTTGCTGCTATTTACCATGTGACTGAGGGTATTCCACCTCACTGTGTGCTTTTATTTAACATTGTCTCACTACCTAAATCTACCTGTTTTGTCAGGTAATTGTATCTTCTTCCTTAAGGACAGTTTGAACTTAGTGACTTTACTCATTTCTCTCCACTGTTATCTTCAGACATCTGTCGATAAGTAGCAGGAGCATAGGAACTCGATAATAACAATCAAAATATTTTTAATTTCTTTTTGATTTAACTTAGACATTATTACGGCAAAGTGTGTTGCAAACCTGGCGAATTAAGGATTACGGTAAATCAAGGATAAACTTATCTTGCTTTGGAAGTAGAAGTTTGTTTTTGTCATCGATGATGTTCTGTTCTTTACAGACTGGACATTTCGGCTCTCCGAGACTTATGGGAAACATATCTGCCTTCAATCTTCACGTGTTGGTGTTTCAAGTGCTTTCTCCAGCATCATCATCTACATGGGGGTGTCTGCTGGTCAACAGCTAATCGTTTCCTTGAATTCCAGCGTTTCAAAGGTCAACTGGAAACTCACACTTTTTCCTGAAAGTCACAGCGCTGCCATAGTTTCCAATGACCCGTTAATGGAAAAGTGTTTTTCTGCCAGCTGCTCAACAGGTTAATGCTAAATCATTATTAAATCATTTCCGAGGCCCATTCACACAAAGTCAAGTGTAAAGTATAACCCCTAAGCTGGTGCACCGCGGGGTCCTTTCGAGGTTTTGAAGAATCTTTCAAGCGCAAAACAAACATCGGGTCATTTCACTCGGTTATGTTAGGTTAGCCACCGTTTTCTGGACCCCCCCAACAGCAACGATCACATAAGTACAGTGTTATGCCAGTTTTGTACTACATGGGAAAAACCTGTGTAGTAAAACCAAACAAGACCTTATTTAAAGTTGACAGAGATATTTCAAATGATCTGCTTGGTAACATTTCATTACTCAGAACTGTGCAGGAAAATGAACTGGGCCTTTGGTTTTTTAAATTAACTTTATGAGCTGAGCAAGAGAACAACAAAGTAACACTTGGCAAATTTGGGTCATTTAAATCAAAATCAGTAAAATGTAATTAGACTAAAATGTCAGATTTTGCTCTGCCAAATAGGTGGAATAGAAAGGTTTTGGACTTTAAATGGACCGTTTCAGAAGATGCCTTGTTCCTTCCTTCGGTCGATATCTCTCTTCAGCTGACACACAGCGCAAACGCAGCAGCACTTGTAGACCAGGAAGTCATTACATAGGGAACCCTGGAAAGGAAGCCAAACATTTATTCTCTATTACCAAGCAGGGAAGTAATTAAATGTATCGAATATTTTCAGTGTTTCGTTGTTGAACCCTAAAACGTACGATTGTTGAGGGCATGAAAAAAGTCTCGGTGGCCCTCGATGCAGTTGGGCTCCTGCTCAGAAGCTGCTCCTCCGGAGTGGACGGGAGCAGTGGGCGCTTACCTTGATGTTGTATTTGGTCCTGTAGACACTCCGCATGGACCGGGTGAAGCCACACAGGCAGCACTCGTCCATGTCACTGGCAATGGAGCGTCCCAGGCAAGGGAGGCAAAAGAAGCCATACAAGCCTGGGAAAGAGAAGATGCAGAGAAGCTGACGCTCATCTAAAGCGAGTTCACGTGACACTCTTGAGGTGTTCCCTACATGAGATCGCTTGGTCGAACGAACAAAAGGTCAAAACCCAGACCTAAAGCGCCAAAGTCATGCTCCCGCTCATCTTCTTTTTCAGAAGAACAGCACAAAACCTCTTCCAGGATGTGTAACGTCAGTGGTGACTCTTCCATTTGCTGATGTGGTTTTGTAATTTACTTTATGGAATTGGAAATATACATTACTATTATTTTTGTACCGTTTGTTTAAGCCAAATCTCCGGCAAAGGCTGTACTTACATGTCCCGTAGTCGTCGCAAAAGTCACACAGACCAGTCTGGAAGTCAGAGGGAGCAAACCTGCCTGGCTGGTTGGTTACGGCCATTTTCCCCCCTGCGAGGAGCCAAGAATCGGGCCGTGGTTTACGTGCTTTTTGTGAACTCTTGTTTCCGACGCTGAAGTGTGACAATAATGCCGAAAAAACCACACGTCTACATAGACATTAACTTATATAAAGCCATCCTTTCAACCGCTGCTGCTTTAATGCTTTTGTTAAATCAGCAACACCTTCTGCCGTCGTTTTAGTCGAACACGACAAGAGCCGAACATTTAAAGTCGTTTCTGCGTTAAAAACGATGGAAATTCTCTTATCGGGACTCGAGTGCTTTCGGTCAGACCCTTTTTCGGCAGCAGAAATGACTTTTATACATTTTGCGGACGCAAAACATTAACTTTTACGAGTGTGACTCACACATCGTTGCTACATTTTTATTGTATGGTTATAATAATAGATTAGACGCGTACAGTAAAGCTCAGGTGACGGGAAGAGCAGAAACCCCCCCTGCTCCACATACTGTGTCAGCCTGTTATAGTCCTCATTATAACATCCAGAATATTTCCTGATTTGCCTTTAGTCGGCCTTACGTTATTCACAATCGCTTCTTTCAATGTGGTACATAGAAACTGGGAGGCGTATTTTTATATTTCTGGATTTCGCCCTCATTCTCACCCACCTCCTATAGGAGCCTCGACTCACACCCAGCAGAGATGAGACAAGTTTAATCATACCTGTCGTAAACCCCCTTCCTGCTGGCGATGATGATCCCTGAGGGTCGATGCAGACGAGAAGTTTTGTTTGCTCAGAAAAATACGGTAAGAAATATGTGGTTCCAAAGTGTCGTTTGCATATAGGAAAAACAGACATACCTTGCTTTCCATAGGTGAATAACTTTGGATACAAACATTTGTCTAAGTTCCCAAGGTCCTACGCAGTAAGTAGTAATACTTGACCAGCACTTCGCTGTTTGAGTGATTTATTTTTTCCACCTCCAGCTTCTGTTTTGGTGGCTTCACTGTGCAGACAGACGCAGCGGCTGGAACGGACTGTGTGAAAATGAAGAATTAAGACTAAAGGGTGCAGTAAAGCAGCAGAGATGCCAACCCACCCATCGCTTAGTGGAAACCTGCTCTACCTTTGGTCGGCACCAGTTCAAATATAGAGTATTCAAAAATATACAGTACTGTGCAAAAGTGTTAGGCGTGCATCTTCAATGTGTGTTGAGAAGTACAGGTAGATTCTTATCCACCATCAGGGGGGTTTCTGGTTGGTCCCAAATTCATTGTGCAGCCTGAGAATGACCTCAAACACCCAATCTGTCATACACAACTATCTTCAGCAACAGATGGTCTGGTCCCCACAGAGCCCTCATCTCAACATGATCCAGTCAGTCTGGGAGGACATGCAGAGACAGTCAAAGTGTGCAGAAGAACCGTGGCCAGTTTGGAAGAACCTACCGACCTCCACCTTAAACTGCATGCAAGTTTGCATAAGAGAATTGATGGTGTTTTACAGGCAAAGGGTGGTCCCACCAAATATTGATCTGACTGAGGTTTTTTGTCTGCTGCACTTTTTAGAAGGTTTATTGATTAATAAGTACTCATGGCATTATTTCTGGAACCATCCTTGCTTTATAGTGTTTTTCCCACAGGTGCCTAAGACTTTTGCACAGTACTGTACCTTTGCATTTTTCATTTCTTTCTCCCACTTTCCATACGTCAGTGGAGAGGGGGCTCGACTGCTTCTTCCACTAGTTTCTCCCCAAACTGACGGTGCCTTTATAAACACATATATTTGCAGTCACTCACACCATTTAGTGTTAAAATAGGGCTGATTCTGTGTTTCTGGTTGGATTTAATCCCCACAGTAGCAGCACATCTGTGTTCCACAAACGCGCGTGATGCTCATCACCTTCTCGTCGCATTCAGCTTCATCATCTCCACTTCTGTCTCGGTCACAACAGCACAAGAGGTCCCTGCTGTTTGGCCCCCTGTAGAACTTCAATCACAGACGCAGAGTCTCGTAAAGGTACATTTCCAGGGGAACGAGACCAAACCCCTGCTTGTGCTCCATCCTCAGTTATCAGTCACCTTTTGCCCCCGTGGGTGGTTTTCTCCGCTAACTCACCCCATGTTCAGTGGTGGAGCTGCTAGCCCAGCGGACTCTAAGGCCCAACAGAAAGTTCTCCAAACAACACCCCAAAGCCATGACCGGTCCAGTATCTCCAACTCCCGAAATGTCACCTCTTGTTTGTCACCGTGAGATGTGACCTTCCTTTGAGATACTGTTTCTGCAGTTGCATCACGACACCCACAAACCCCTTGGAGAGATTTGGTCACGAGCGCATGTTCTGTAGTCCACTCGTCCCTCGATTTACAAACACCATCAGGGGCAGACATAGGTTTGTGACCCAAAATGTTTGAAAGTTGCACCACTACTTCACAGTCTGTGGGAAGACCACTTAATCCCTCCAATTTTTCACAGATTAGGTTCTTCAGGCGACATCAGTTATAAACTTTTATTTTATTATCAGCACATCCAGGGCAGCATCTCCCTGTCATCGGTGCTGGAAGCAGCAGAGGTGAGACGGTGGACTTTTATTATCTTTTATTGAGTAGAAGCAACACTAAGCTTAAATATGTACTTTAAAATGACTGGAAATGAGATAATCTGTCATTGTCACAACTTACTTTTCACTGTGATGTTTTCTGCTTTATACTAAATGCGAGACAGTGGTTCTACTATACAAATGATGCTAAAAAACTGCCTAAATACTGTCATTTTTACTCACTGCATGAATAAAATAACGCAGATGAAGTGCAGAGAGCTGTCAAATGCAGCGGTGAGAAGAAGTGAAGATAAATGAATGAAGTGCACCTGACTTTTGCTCTGTTATTTGTACTTAGAGTAGCTCAGTTCCTGGAGACAGAGCATCTCAATGTTGTTTTTGCTTTTTCCTCTTACATTTGTGAAAAAAAGTATCTAAACTCCATTTTCATTTCGGTCACCCTCTTCTCATAACCTTCGTCTATTTTTTTGTTTTTTTTGCATATGATTATTTAATTTTCTCACTGCAAAACCAGTAAAGTCACTTTTAGGGCCAAGTATCGGCAACAGCTGCTCGGTGGCTGTCGATATTCTCTCAGGGTTTGTTGTCAGGCTGTCAGTCCATCACTTTTAATCCCAAAACATTCGCACGATGTAGCTGACATTACACACCGTGCGAAGGGGGTGTCGGTGTCACCAGGGGACACCTGTCCCCTGTTCTCAGTCGGGCTGTAGTCTCAGTGTCGTTTCGACCCGCACAAGTTAAGACTCAATTCCTTCCAAAGTTGTCTTCACATTGACTTCTTCAGTGAGGTGCTTTTATTTTAACACGTTCCTCTCAGTCTGAAAATAAATGTTCAGGTTGAAGCAATGACTCCTTTTTTAAACGCAACGGCACGTGAATTTATTTAATGTTGACGTGTATATTAAGTGATCGCGTGAAATGCTCGTCTCGCGCGTCACAAACGAGTGTGAGAGTCAGCGTGTGCGGGGCGTTTGGGGGTTTTCGTGTTTTTTTGGAGGCTGGATCTACGAAAAAAAAACGTTGTAATAAATGTGAGCGCTTATTGCGGGGATTTGTTTAATTCTGGACACGCAGCGGTATTTACCGAATCGTCCAACGCGGGTTTACCTCGAAGTGTTTGTAGTATCTCGCAGACTTTTGATGTGCAGCGCGGGAGCCGGCAGTTACCCCCCACACGGGGTCGCCCCGCGCTCAGAAACGGCGCAGCGCGGCCGCGCGCACAGGTATCCTGCCCAGGACGTGGGCGCCGCGTCAGTGGGTTCACGGCGAGAAAAATACACTCGGTTGTGTGTAACTAAAATTTGCTAAATGTTATTGTGAAATAATTTGTTTATGTCTAACAACAGATCTTAACGCTTTCTATGTGAAATGGCGCAACGTTTAAACAGTAAAGGTGTCTTTCCCAGGTAATGCGGGTTACTTTAGCAGGTGAACAATGAAACAGACGCGCATTTTTTCACCCGACACGCGACGAAGGGTTTTCATCTGGCAACGTTGTCGCAGAACATTTAGCACCATTTTAGAAAAAGGTGTTCTGCAACTAAACTGTTTTTAATAAAACGCGTCGAAATGCGCGGAATCGCAGTGTTTTCCATTTGCAGTGGACAGGATACAAACACTCCTTTCAAGTGCTTTAAATAAATCCTTTACTTTCTCTCCTTTGACAGTTAAGGCACCGGAGCTGTTCTACTTTGATTTATACCTATACAGCTCATATGAATATTGCAAAAGACCGATAAATTTGACCAAATAAAAAACCCTGACAACTTTCAACCTGCAAATCATAATATCACGCTTTAAAGATGATGACGTTCTTAACGTATTAACAAGTGTATCGAACCGCACTGGATTTTTGCGTCAATATATTTATTAACATGATGTCATCTTGTCGAGATCTAGATTTATTAACATTTCCTGGACCTATTTACAAACAAATAGTCCGTAACATACACGCCACGTTAACGAATGTACGTGTCTGTAAGTTTATATGTGTTAATACGGATGGACGTATATGTTAAATATGTATCATATATAAATATTTGTAGTTATATATCACGGACTTGCTTTTCTAAAGTTTGGCAGCTTTTGCCTTTTAAATGTTGAGATCCTCTAAGTCGCCGTAAACCTGCAAGTGATGCTATGTGTCCCCACACACACACACACACACACACACACACACACACACACACACACACACACACACACACACACACACGAGGACGCGCGGTTCGCGCCCGCGACGCCAGTCGGAACATGCGCACAGCTGACGGCGGAGAGAGGCTCTCTGCATGACGTCAGGCGAACCTCCCCGGCTAAAGCTGCCTGCCAATTCGGAGCGGAGCGGCTCACGACTTGGCCAGAAGCCGGCAGCTGTAATGAGGGGAGCTCCTTCGCCGCGGCTCCGCGTCTCCTTTCAGTGCATCTTATTTTTTTTCCCTGCAGAACATCGTTGCTTACGCGTGTCAGCAACAAGCAAAGCAAACAAACACACAAAAGGTGGGGAAAAGTGATGAAATGCCTTTAAACAGCGTTGCAGGCAAATAAATTATAGCGACTTTTTTTCACTTTTCGCTTTTGTGGGTAAATGAGTTGATGGAGCAAGATTTTCTGCAAAGTCAGGGAAGCTCCTCAGCGCTCGTTTTTGTCCTTTAAAGGAGGGAAACGGCTCCAGTTGTTTTTTTTTTTTTTTTGTTCGATATGAGCGCTGCAGACGCGGTTGTGGAGCGAGCGGGGCAGAAGACGGCGCTGGACTGAGGGAGACCCGCTCCCGCACAGACCCGCTCCCATTGTCCGTGTCCTCCGCAGGAGGTCCTACCTCTCGCGCTCCAGGTAAAGACGGCACCTCCGCTCGCGCCGCACGCGCGACACTCTGCGTGTCGCGCGGTTTATAGATGCAAAACGCACACGGGCTGGTGTGTCTCGTGCGGCGGTTTATTGCGGTTCGTGTCAGTGAGGATGTCCACTGAACGACTGTCAGTCCTGCTCGGTCCTCTGCCCGGACAGCGCGAGCGCGCCTACGCGGATATCGCGGTATAGATGTGTCGACACCTCAGTGTCTTTTAAATCGTGGGTGGGTGGGTAGACGGGGGGGCAGTTTGTGTTTCATCGCGCGCGGTTCGAAACTTTTTCACGGGGTGGACGTGTCTGCGGGGTCCTGCTCCCGCGCGGCGCGCACATCCCACACGCTCGTGAACACGGGTCACTCGCGGGCGGACGTTTCACCTGTTAGATTAATTGCCGCGCGACTCCTGCCCTCGCGCGCTGAAACGTCAGTTCCCTGCGCTGCCTTTCCAGCTGTTGGGTAAAACGGCGGTATGTTTTTACTTCGCTTCGCTGGGCTCGGGGGGCGAGTTTGTTTTTGTCTGCGCTGCCCCGTGGAGCGGGCTCGGCTCGGCTCGGCTCGGCGGACGGGGGGGTGGTAGTGGCGGTGGTGTGGGGGGGGATGGGAGGCGCTCGCCGTGTCCGCCGAGCCGCTCTGGTGGCCCCCGGGCGGCCGCTCTTCTCTCTAATGCGTTCGGGCCGCTCGCCAGCTGTCTGGGTCACACGCGTTTTAGCCAAATAGATTTAGCGGTGCTGTCTGTCTGTTTGTCTGTCTGTCTGTCTGGGCCCGGGTGCTGCTGCATGTTAACTTCACCAACCCAGAGCCTGCGGATTTAAAAAAAAAAAAAAGGAGTTGATCCGGCTACTTGAAAGTGGAAGGCGGTCCTCCGGCGCGGCTCCGAGCCTTTCCCAACCTAGAAGGTTTTATGCGGACAGGTAACCTAAGACGCCTCTTTCTGTACGCGATCACTGCATCCAGGTGGTCCTTTTTAGTAGCTTTATTTGTCTTTGCGGAGTTTGTCACATTTGTGCGCGTGCCCGTCGCCCGTGTCGAGGGGTAAGTTAATTGACGGGGAAAAAGTTCAAATGACCGGGATCTTTAATGGCTAAAGCAGAGGCCCGTTGCGGAGCCAGTGACCGGAGTGTGACGAGCGGTAGCGGCAGCTCACGTCCCCCCGGGTCCCGGCGGACACGCGAGGACACCGCGCCAGCGAGCGGACACCGTAGCGCGGATCCTGCTGCGTTTGCGCGCGGTATGTGAACGCGCATGCATTTCCTATTAGCCTCGCTGGCACCGTCCGCGCTCCCGCGAGGCGCTGCGGTTTGTCCTCTTTCTCCGTTCGTGGCGTGAACAGAAGCCCAGTTTGCAGCGGGGAAAGCGGGCTTTCGTTTTTAAAAACGGCGACAGGTAAGTAGCTCCTTTTGGCCTTTGCGTGGGTTTTAGCTGCACAGAAAAGCAACGGTCCGATCATGTTGAGCCTTGTGTCCTTTGCGTGTGGGTGTGCGCGTGCACGTGTACCTGTGTGTGTGTGTGTGTGTGCGCAAGTACTGATGGAGTCCCACAAAATGAAGCGAGGTGACACCTATTGCATAGCTGCTGTGAGCAGTGAGTTAGTAAACTGCACAGATTTGTCCGCTGTAAAGTTTCAACTTTCGCCGTTTAATCTGGCGAACTGAATGATTTCTTTGAACTGACTGAACTGATTCTCCTTCTTCACTTGTCTCGATTCTGTCCCACAGTCCCGCTTTCCCGCTAATCTCCCTTTACCGTGCAGGGTGTCCGGCGCAGTCCTGTCCTCCTGCACGAAGACACTAGTCATTCTGCTTTTTATTTGGCGTCAGCGTCCCACTGAGGTGACCTTGGGGCGAAAATAATCTAAGACCACATATTGCACAAACTTCTGGCGATCACAGAGACTGCAGTTCTTTAATTTGTCACTTACTTCATTCCCTTTTGTCCAGCGCTTGAGTCGTAGCTTTTATCACACCGAAGAAGCTGTGAATGGCTGCCTCTTAGCCATGTTTTCACGGAGGCGATGCCACGATGGAGATGGCGCCGCTTATTAACTTCGCAGTCTTATTTCATGTGCTGAACTGGTAGAAAGTTATGTGGCTTTTTGTGAAATGTCTGATGGTTTATTGCCAGGTACACAGATGGATTGCTCACCATACGCCTCCAGTGAAGAGCTGCTCTTTGGGAATTACCTGAAGTGATCCACCAGTGTGTTTTTGTATCTCGCATCTTGGGCGACATGAGAAGAGAAACAAATGCAAGCAGCAACTCTAAGCCGCCGCTTTCAGAAGACATTTAAGATCTGGACCGAGAGTCTGAAGAGTTTAAGAAGCTATTTAGATGAAGTCGTGGACTTGTTATGGCACAATACTGGACTGAGAAAATCTTTTTAGCCCAACTGTAGCCCCCTGCCCCTGCCCCCTACCCCCACCCCATGTTAGATCTTTTCTAAATTATGGAAATTTTTTGGAAGACGCTAACTTGGATATTGAGCCTCATCATGGCTACTTCTGCATTTCAAAGCTTCAGCAAACTTTCGCACAATTCCCAAGGTAGGCCACGTCTACTTGAAGCCGTTTGTCGTCATTCGCTCTGTCACAGGGTGTGTAGATTTTGAACATGTATTCCCGCACGGAAGTGAGCGCCGTCGCAAGCAATGCGGTTTTCGATGCTGGGGCTCTGACTCGTGCTTGTCGCACCAAACCCTGAGCTCCCTGACAGCGTTTCATTCATTTCACAGAACGCTGGAATTTGGCAGTAGGCAGTAAGGTGACAGGTTTGACACAGGCTGTAAAAGGTCTGTTTTTGCACACTTTGCACAGTGTGTTCGTTTCGCACATTCGGTCCATTTGCCATTTAGTGGGACGAAACCTGTACATCTGTATTTCTAGTAGCCAAGGAGACTTCTGCTGTTCTGCATGAGAACTTTCTAAGCATCGGACACCATCAGGCCGAGTTGAGTAAATGGTGGAGTTTCATTAAAAAAAAAAGTAAAGTACATATGAACTGGTTCAACAAGAGTCGGACATTGGGAGTATTGGTGTGGACCCACCACGTTGATTGATGGGCAATGAGTGCTTCTTCAGAGACAGGTGGTCCAGGACGACCTTTACCCTTTAAGGGTGAAGCTCTTCAGTTTGCGCTCTAAAGTTCATGCAGATGAGCAGAATCTTTTTAAACTTTTTTTTTTGCCATTGAAAATCTGTTTTTCCATTTGTTGTGTTTTTCCAAATTATTAGTTTCACGTCAGGTGGGGGTTGAAACGGTGTCACGTCAGGCGAAGCGAAAGACACTCCAGAACCTTTATTGAGTTGGTGTCTCCCGGTCGGCAACTCGAAAGGAAGCGTACAGAACGTAGATACTCGATCGTGTCAGAAATCTGCACTGTCTGACCTGTTGCTTTCTCACCTTCCTCCCTTGTGCGGCTTCATCACCTCGCACGTACTCCCCTGTGGCCGGATCCTCGTTCCCTCGATTCCAAAAAAAGAGGAGTTCCTGTCTTACCTTGAGCACTACCAGCTGACAGTTCCGGTACGTGTGGATGAAAAGGGGGAGTTCATAAGCTACGCCGTCAAACACCTACAACCTGCACGGCAGAGGAGAGGGCTGGACCTGGTGAGCCCAGACCCGCCCGAATCCAGGCTGTACTACAGACTCTCAGCCTACGGGAGGCACTTTCATTTGAACCTAACGCTCAATCCCCACTTGGTGTCAAAACATTTTACTGTAGAATACTGGGGCAAAGATGGACCTGAATGGCGGCACAACTTGGTTGATAATTGCCATTATGTTGGATACCTTGAGGATCAATACTCCACAACAAAAGTGGCGTTGAGCAATTGTAAGGGCCTGGTGAGTACTTTTAAAATTTCAGTTTTCATCGGGCCTTCTTTTCTCCAGATAGCTGAGCAGGTCCTACACAAGCGGCAGGAAATACCTGGATCCGTTCAAAGCAGAACGGTCACTGAATCAACCGAACGTGGGGCTGGAGGGAGCAGAGCGAACCTAGCGCAGCTCGCGATGCCACCTACATACGGTGGGCCGCAAGAGATCAAACACCCGGGTTGCAGGTGGTCAAATTTAGCCGTGTGAACGCACCGACCTTTTGAGCGCACGCCCTCAGCGTGTGCCAGACCGGGAGCCAGACGGGCCGGATCCCTCGCCCACCGCGACACGTGGCTAATTTGCGTAGGGTTCGGTAGCCCCCCGAAAAGGCAGAAACGTCAGTGACGGTAGTTAACGCTCCTGCTGCCGCTGTAAGAGTTGACTGGCTGACAGGACGTCTGGAAAGCAGAATTAAAAGGTACGACCTAACACGGTACCTTTTTTTTTTTTTTTTTTTTTTTTTTTTAAATGTTCTTTGCGGCTGCAAGACACTCTGGTAGTACAACTGTACTCCGGTATTTGGGTGTAACTGGTTCCTAGCAACCGCTTCAGTGCCGTCAACTTGGACATTGGGAAACCATTTCCATTGTTTGTGGTGCTGAAAATTGTGATTTGCTCCAGATCCATTTGAGAAACCCAGACTGATTTCCCCGAAATGTTCCTAACACTCTAAAATACCTATTTCAGACAGAGAACACTTCAAACTCAGTGAAGGAGGGAATTAATATGAGTTAGTGTGTTCATATGCAGTTACTACAGTGTAGTTATATGCAGAATTCAGGAGAAAAGCGATTAAAAACCAGGGAGAACGTAGATGCTGGGCGCAGTGCTGTTGCGTAGCTTCACACTTGAACTCGCGCGGATTTTGAACATTTCTCAGATGCACTTTGCTTGCGCTCGGGCAGACCTCCCCACGCTGGGGCCTCCCGAGTCAGGTGTAATATCTACCTGTCGTTATATCAGGAAGCTGGAAACCAGGAACTCGAATACCAGGGTATAGGTGTGCATACAGACATCCCTCGATGTACACATTTTCACTAGAACGCCATTTAATCGATACCTTTACATGATGCACGTGCCGATCTGCTGGATACCGCGCGGTCCAGCCAAAAGAAATGTGTAAAAAAACCCACTAAATTCCACCATCACAATGCAAGTGAGAAAAAACTGTGTGTGTGTGTGTGTGTGTGTACCCCAGCTACTTGTTATATAAAGGGAAACATACATAAAGTGTGGTGTTAGGACAACAAGCGGTAGATCCTGGGAAAGGCGGGTGTAAAGTTCGCACGAGGGCGGCTGGCGCTGTTGTGTCTTTAAGAGGAGATGTATATGTAAATATCTCAGTCCTGATTGGTCAGCGAGTGAGCGTTTTATGCCGTGGTTCTCTTACATACTTAATAACATTCTGCATGAACTTGTTGAAAGTTGGTTTGGGGTTTCGGACGGGTTGGGAGCATCAATACTGTTCCCATAATGAAAGTAGCTGCTCGATTTACGCGTTTTCGATTTAAGCAGCGTTTTTGGGAACCAGTTAGACGTGTAAATCGAGGGATGACTATATCATATTTGACCATTGTTTTTGTGACATCATCTACATTAAAATGCTATTAAACCCTAAACACAGAAGCTTTTCCACGGAAAAACAGTTGCTGAGCGGTAGGTTTCCCAGTTGTTGCAAACTGGAAAATAAGGACTTTAAAAACGCGTTAAGGCCGTGGCTATTCACTCCTGACTCGGAGGCGAGACCTTCCGCCCAGGCAGCTTCTCCGCATCAACTCAGACATTCGATGTTGTTGCCTAAACCCCGTCCTCCCTCGGCACCTCCCCACATGCGGCGAAAATGCCCACCCATGCCAGCTGCAAAAATCTGCAGAAACAACACTTCTCCCACTAAGAGAAACCCACCCAAGACGCCCAGTGAAAACACTTTGTAGCCTGTGTTGTAAAAATTGTACTTTTTTTTTTTTTTTTTTTTTTGTGTTTTCCAAATTCTCTAGTTATCAATTGTTGGGGGGGCTCAGAGAATGTTCCAGCATTTTTCATGAACACGTTTTGAATTGTTTTTACAACCTGCTGTGCACGAAGGCGCGGAGTTGTGTATTTTGGTCTGTGTCCCAGTAATGATGGTGCTGTGCTGTGCATAATTGACTGTTTTAACTTCATATATGAAATTACCTGGAATGTGGGCTGTTTTTACATTTCACTGCAATTTCAATAGCTTTCAGTTATGTGTCTTGTGGGATAACTTAGATTAGAACTAACCTGTCTGAGTAGCGCTGAACTTTACAGGTACGTGTTGCACTGATGGGTTTAAGAGCGGATAGTTGAACGTGGGATGTAACTGACAGCGCAGGGGTTGCAGTTTTATCTATTCAAGGCCCACGGCAGACAAATAGCCCATTTCCCTATGTTGGAATTGGACCTTCAGTGTGTTTGTTGAAATGCTGTATGTTTTTATTACCTGATTTGCTGTAACCTGTGTTTTTCAATGTTCTTGTTTTCCAACAAGCATGGTGTTATTACAACTGAAGAAGAGCAATATTTAATTGAGCCATTAAAGAATATATCCTCCAGAAATTCTGTTAATGTAAACCTCAAAGAAGGACAGCCGCATGTTATTTATAAAACGTCTTCCATTCCCCGGCCACGAGACCGCGACGAGGAGCTCAGCTGTGGCGTCTCAGGTTGGTGAGCCGCCGTCTCCGCCGCTCGGCCGCTTGACGCGAAGCGACAGCTAACGCGGCAGCTGAGGGAATGTTGGCTTTTGGTGGGGACTTGTCGGCGGAAATAGCTGCAGTCCCGGGCCCGCGATCCCGGCAGAGGACGTTCGACTTGCGCCCGTTTATCCGATCGGCTGCCTTTCCTTTGACGTCATGTAATACAGGCCGTGAGGTCGAACGTTTCTTTTTCGACGCGGCCGACGGATCCTTTTCGCCGGGGTGACAGTTAGCGACGCGAAGAGCGAAACGGTGGGAAAACTAGCGATGCTTGTCGTGGGAAACCACGTGGTTTGAGTCGAGGCCCGGTGGCGGCGGCGACGACGATGACGAGTCACCCGGCGGGAGGGGGAACGAGCCGATCGCTCGGCCTTGGGAAAACAACGCGGTAGCAGAAAACAGTTGCCAGAGCTGCGCTGCTAACAGGCCGTAGCTGCGTAATGGCCTAATGGCAGGATGTTTAAGGCCCGGCCAGCTGCGAGCAGTGAAACATGCAACATGCTGTTAATTGGTCACTCCAGCTGAAGTGTGTCGCTCCCGCCCCCGACAGACCTCACAAGAAGCGCAGCAACCTGTTCCCTACGCAGCCGGGCCCCGGTCCCCCCGTCCCCCGCCCCGACAAACGGTAGCGCGCCCGCCGCCCATCGGCAGAAGCGGTCTGTGAGCTCGGAGCGCTTTGTGGAGACCCTGGTCGTCGCCGACAAAATGATGGTGGGCTACCACGGCCGCAAGGACATCGAGCATTACATCCTCTCCGTGATGAACATTGTAAGTTTGATCCCGGGTTCAGCAGGGAGAGCGGCGCTTGCACTCACGCAGGTGTATGACGTACCTGTGAAAGGTGCAAAGGTGACGGCTTGTGTTCTGGGTTATCCCTGCAAGCGGAGGCCTTTGTCCACTTAGAGGTTGTATGTTAAAAGCCCGAAGAAGGGGTTTATTTGCTCGTGTTCAGCTGTGTGTGGGGGGGTCCTTTTTTTCGTGTTGAGAGGTTGAAATTTGTCGTGTGTCACCGACGCGGTGGCGTTATTTGTCTGACTTTGTGTCTTTTTTTCTTTTCTGGAGGTCAGGTTGCCAAACTTTACCGTGATGCCAGTCTGGGAAACGTTGTGAACATTATAGTGACCCGGCTCATTGTTCTCACGGAGGATCAGGTGAGACCCCCCTCGAGCTCGCGACAGGGCAGCGGGTTTAACACACTTTGATTGTCTGTGTAGAGAAAATGTTTCTTTTCTTTTTAAAATGCTCTGGGCAGATGGGAGGCGGTCGATGTTCAGGCTCCTGAAACGAGATGTGTCCATCAACACAACCTGTATCGTGTACCTGTTTGCCTCCCGTGTTTTGCCGCTCACACTAGGCAGTGGNACACACTTTGATTGTCTGTGTAGAGAAAATGTTTCTTTTCTTTTTAAAATGCTCTGGGCAGATGGGAGGCGGTCGACGTTCAGGCTCCTGAAACGAGATGTGTCCATCAACACAACCTGTATCGTGTACCTGTTTGCCTCCCGTGTTTTGCCGCTCACACTAGGCAGTGGCAGATTTCAGATTTAAGTATTTCTCACGAGGGATCAGCAGTGTCGCCCACCTGGGACTTGAACCGATAAGTCGGTATCCTTAACCACTGTGCTGCGGGCACAAGTCCCCCCCCCCCCCCGCTGACATCGTAAATATCACAAAGTCTCCCCAGCTTCACCGTTGATGGATTGATCTTCAGCCAGCTCGCACTGAGGCGCTGGTCAGCGGTACATGCCCAAGGAGCAGCCGTCCTGGTTTTGGATGAGGGAGTCTAGGAGATCCTGGCTCACCCAGAACAATAGCCGAGAGGGACCGTCCACACAGACCGCTGCACAGTTAAAAGGGGAGGGACGCGGAGCCTATTTTAGGAAGGCTGAGGGCCGGAGGCAGGAGAGCCGCAGACGGTTTTATGTGATTGGCGTGGATGCGGTAGAGGAGGCCGGGAAGCATCCTACCATATGGCTAACGCCCCTAAAGATGAAGTGAACTCAAATAGAGATGTGCTCAGTCGCTGCCCCTGAGGAAAACTTAGCTTTAAGATGTTTTTTTTACCCTTCTCTAATGGAAGAAACAGAGTACATCCTAGTGTCTTTTTTAAAGGATCGTGTCATTTTTTCATAGCGGGAGTCAACAAAGATTTCTGTTCTTGAGCGTTTCCATTTAAGGTGGAACCTAATGAATGCAGACTGTTATGTGTGAAGGATAAGATAATGAACTGGTTGCCAAAGCAGATGTTGCTGGAAGAGAAGTTAATTCGCTGAAAGCAAATATCCCTGCCCACCACTAGGCACGTTTAAAGAAAGTCTCTCCGTAAGTCTGGCTGAGGTGTTTCTCCTTGAGAACCCGTCTAAGTGGTGGCGAAGGTGAATCTCGGCGGGGGGGTGAACAAGGACGTCATTGTGACTGATGGAAAGGTTCTTCTTTACACCCAGCCAGAATAACGGCGAGAGGTTTGGACTTTCGGTGGCTGCGGACTCCTCTCCCGTACGGCTATTGTAAAACCAATACAACTCCGCCCCACTCGGTTTTGGAAGCTCTCAAACAACAGCTCTTGACTGTTATTGAGTCATGTATTAACATATTTTCAAACTCTGAGTCAACATTCAGTCAGTTCTGACCTAAGCGTGACCCTCACAGGCAGCGCTAAAAATGCTTTTCATTTATAACTTCTGCCATCGGCTGACGGAGAGGAGTATCAAACCGGTTCTTCGTCACGATGACGTGTTCTGATAAATTCTGCCTTATTACAAATATCATTCTCCATTTAACGTGGCCCACGTGTTACATACACATCGTGCATATTGTTCCAGCATTTAAACCGTGCGGTTTAATGGTGGCTCAAATGTTCAGGTACAAAAAAGGATATTAAAATGTGTGGGTTACATGTTAGTACGTACCTGTGCCAGTAATGGACACGTGAAAGTATTTATTTGGAGTCGATGTTTGTTTAAAACTACTGACGTGTGGAAATGTCCATCTCTGCACGTGGGGGTAAAAATCGGTGTGTTCAGTGACGGTACTGAGTCCTTCTCCTCCGCTGCAGCCGAACCTGGAGATCAACCACCACGCGGACAAGTCGCTGGACAGTTTTTGCAAGTGGCAGAAGTCGATCCTCTCGCACCAGGGAGACGGCAACAGCATCCCGGAGAACGGCATCGCTCACCACGACAACGCCGTTCTCATCACCAGGTAGGTTTGGGAAAGACGGGTGTTTTACGTCTAAATTCGGCCGCGCGGTTTGTTTAGCCGGTTTTAGCCAAACTCACGCGGAGCCACGGTTGTTTCTGCTCTGTGGTTATGAACACAAACACCGCGCAAAGGTGCCGATGAGTAATGAGTGCCGTTTCCCAGCTGTCCGCTCCTCCTGTTCCGAGTCTGACGTTTAGCTCGACCGCTTGTTGACCGAGCTGTGCGTTTCACTTGGCGGGCGGCTCACGTGACGAACGTCCTTGCCTCATCATTAGCTGGGCCTCCTTTTCTCACAGTCGGTCCTGCTGAACGGAAGAAAGCGTTACGGAACCAGACGACTGATATCGCCATCTTTACACGGTGGCATCGAGCCAAACGCAGTATCTGTTTTTGCTTTTTTGTGGCCTCGTGGCAACACGTCAAACCCCCTTCCACACGCATGCTTCGCAACCTGCGTGCTTTGCTAGCCGAGCCGCTGGGTGCGTCCCGCTCAGGCCGCAGTTTACGGGTGGTAACCGTCGTGCGGTGAAAAAGACCGTTATTACAGAACCTGGAATTGGCTTTATTATTGCTTGGTTGTTTTGACAGAGAACCTAGCAACTATACGCCTGTCCCCCAGATGAGAGTCCGGCGCAGTTGTTATGTCTGGAGAAGGAGCCTCTCACGCTGACTGGCCTTGAGTGAGGCCTTGCTTTTCACTTGTTGAATACAAAACCATGTTTGTGTGCTCATTCTCAAATGCTCTTGTGTGGAAAAACCACATGCAATTCGGTTATCTTAATGAGGCACTCGCTCTGAAATAAAACAAATAGAAAGGTAGGAAGACCGACCCCCGCAGTGAGCGGGGGGGGGGGGTGATGTAGCGGCACATGTTCCTCCTGCCCCACGTGATTAAATGAAATGAAGTCAGATATGAAAGTCACTGCCATTCGTTTTCATTGAGCTAACCGCTGGGCAGTAGGAGGGGGTCCACCCCGGACAGGGCCATCCATCACAGAGGAGCCACGCTGTGACGACGCCAGTTCAACTGAAACACACGTGTTTGGACCGTTGGAGGAAACCCACGCAGGGAGAACGTGCAGAGTCCACCTGGGCCGTGGCACCGCTGCCGCCGCCGTACCTCCCACCTCTACGTCCGTAAAGATCGCTGTCTGGGCCGCCGCGCACAGCCGTGCTTTCTCACTGAAACACGCGCACTGGGAGGTTACGTTAGACCGGCGGCAGGGAGAGGTGACGGGCGGGTGGGTCAGAAGTAGACCGACGCCACCAGCACCGCCATTGACGGTATATAATAGTAGCTATAGCTGTAGTAATAACTGTATGATATATAGTAGCTATAATAATAATAATTAGCGATGTAGGGGTAACAGAGTTGATACAGGTGGTTATTTTATCACAATCCATTACTTTTCCAGCGGGCTGTGACTGGCACGTTGCTCTTGGTGGGATCCCCCCCCCAGCATACGAGTAACACGGAGAGGTGCTTTATATGACGGTTGTTTCGGCCTTCCTACCCAGCTAGCGAAACATAAAACACAGCACACTCAAAATGGACGCGCTTGCTGGAATTGCGGGAAAGGTCTGCCGGCGGTCAGCGATAAAGCGGCCGACGCGGTGGATGTCGTCCCCGTCAGGCCGTTTCCTCGAAACCCGAAGGGAAGCGGCGACGCTGAGCTGTGCTCCGTTAAGTGCGCGACAACTCGTGCGTCTTGAGGCGGCTTTGACCCGCCGAGGGTGTCGGTGTGTGACTCCGCCGGTCGTGTCCTGAAAGAAGCTCTGACTCTTGTTTTCACTGAGCCCGAATTGCTGTGTGCTGGAGCCTGCAAGCCTCTCGTGACCCCTGACAAAGGGACTGGCGTGTCGGACTCAGCAGAGCAGAACGGTTTAGTTCGGGTTCCATAAAGCGCCACGTAAAGTGACAGCGTATGAACTGTGTATACATTGCGGCGATCCGGTCCGGTTTACTTTAGTGGCCATGGCTGCCGATGGAGTGTCGAAGAGGCAGATTCGAGGTTTTTGTCTCGGATACGCAGCGTTTTCGGATCTGCTGCCGGTCCGCTTTAGGCCATGCGTGAACTGAACCTTCAAAACAGACGCAGTGGAGCCAAGCTGAGCTCTGCTGTAAACAGCTGTGTTCCTTATTGGTGCTGGGTTTCCATGCCGGCAAAGCAGCCCTCAGTGCTGGCCTATTTTAAGGGGCATCTGTTGGTGGTAATGATCTCCATTGTGATTAGTAATTTTGCTCAGCTCAGATACGTGGAGAAATACCTGCCCGGGGTTCCTAGTCATCTTGTTCCTCTCTGTTCTTTACATTTACAGTGCATTGGTTTCAGATGAAGTTTCAAGCCTGCGTCCTGGGAATAGCATTATGAGGTGATATTCTGAAGCGCTGACTGATGTACATGTGGACCAAAGGGAAAGGAAGGAAGGGAAGGAAGGGGGGGTGAAGACACTGCTCTGTAAGTTGTCTGGTGGAGAGTCTAAACCACACGGTGGATCTGCTGCGGCACGCTTGAGGACGAGCAGCTGACCGGGCGGGGGGGCGTCGCGCTCGGGCTGCGACAGGTTCATGAGTTAACCATTCGGTCAGAACCTCAGAAGCAGCGAGACTCTGGAGTTCAGTAAAGGAGAGAGCAGGAATTAAATCTCATCTGCAGATATGAGGAGCAGGTGACTGTAGGTAGAGTTGTAAAGTTCTACTGCTGACATGGGCACCCTGCCCATCTAGTGGAGCCAGTGAGGAAATGGAGTGATGATTATGATTGTAAATATTATTAGGTGGAAGGTCCACCTCAGCCAGGCTCTGCTCTCCACAGTAAGATCCCTGTTTCCAGGTCCAGGGGGCAGACGTTGGGTGAGATGGGTGTGTGTGTGTAGGGCTTCAGGAAGAACTAGGAGAACATCACTCTCGTCCAAGTGTGGTTGGTGGCCTGATGAGACCTGTAAACCCTGCAGAGGAAAGAGGTGCCTGACATGCACAGCAGAAGAGGGTGTGTGCCTGTTCACCTTCTTCGAGCGGTGTAGGTGTGGTGCTTCAGTGGAAAAACATGGGCGATTATCAATGAATCATTTTGGAAACAGGCTCAGATTCAACAGAAGCATTAAACTGGACTTGGAATGAATTTGCGCCATGTTTCTGAGGTCGCTCACGAGTGCTCGGTAAGTGAAAGACCGTGCGTGCGGCGCACCGTATTATTTGCAGTTTGTATCATTTGTTAATATTTGACTTCTACGGGGGGGTTTGGCCACACGGCTCCCGAGTGAAACGCGGACCGCGTGAGTAATAAGCGCACAGGCCTGTTCACCTTTGTTGTGCCATTAATTGTTATTTCCTCGAGACGGTGGTGTCAACGTTGCCGTCTCACGGTGAGACAAATGAAATGGTTGTTTGCATACGGAACCAATCCACCCAGCCAGTGAAGTAAAAGCAGTATGAAAATGCGACCAAAGGGCACTTACTCTGGAAACAAAAACATTACGGACATGGAGAAACTGATAAAGAAAGCGGGGTGTTTGTGAGGTGTCTTTGGGCACCTTGCTGGGGAAGGCTGACCAGAGCTGTGCTGGAACAGCTGAGAAGAGAAGAGCTAAGAGAAGCGCTGAGAACAACNTTACGGACATGGAGAAACTGATAAAGAAAGCGGGGTGTTTGTGAGGTGTCTTTGGGCACCTTGCTGGGGAAGGCTGGCCAGAGCTGTGCTGGAACAGCTGAGAAGAGAAGAGCTAAGAGAAGCGCTGAGAACAACAGAGAAGAGCTAAGAGAAGTGCTGAAAAGTGGTGAGAAGCAAACAGAAGAGCTAAGAGAAGCAAAGAGAAGAGCTAAGAGAAGCGCTGAGAAGAACAGAGAAGCGTAAGAGAAGCGCCGAGAAGAACAGAGAAGAGCTAAGAGAAGTGCTGAGAAAAGCTAAGAGAAGCAAAGAGAAGAGCAGAGAAGCAAATAGAAGAGCGAAGAGAACTGTTGAGAAACGAAGAGAAGTGCTGAGAAGAGCAGAGAAGCGAAGAGAAGAGAAGTGCTGAGAATAACAGAACAGAGAGCACAGCACCTCTCAAGATGTGTGGATGGGAGGGGGGCCGTTTCCACTCACCATCCGCGGTTGTGAGCCACCTGAAGACAGCGTGGGCTGTTCAGTTATTACGAATGATGTCCTGCTATTCAGCCAGACGTGTGCCTGACTGGGCCCCTGGCGGAATATGCGACACCTGCAATTTTGCTGTTGTTAATCAGTACTTCTGCGTCGTGTGTATTTGTGTAGTGGGGGGGGGGTGGTACCGCTGCGGCAGGGTAACTATCGCCATTCTTATATCGTCTGAAGTAGCTGGTGTTCGGCGAAACAACCATCTTATTTTACTGAACTCATTCAAGTGAAGCGCTTTGGCCCCCCGCGGACCCCGCCTCCTCGGCCGGTCTTCGCTCGCTCGTTCCTATCAGCCGCAACCAGCTTTGTCTCCCAGACTCTGCGGATGGGACTTTCTGTCGCAGGCGGGAAAGGAGGGATCCGGAGAGATCTTTGAACTCGCAGTAAGTGCTCCCCTATGTTTATGCGAGCCGTGGCTTGTATTTGACCAGCCAGAGCCCTCCTGCGGATCACGGGCCGCGTTTTAACGTGTGCCGCTTTGATCCGGCCACCCGGGCCTCGGCCCCCGGAGCTCTGAAAGGCGCGCCGATACAGAGGGAGATTACAGTCCGGTACCGATGATCTCACATTGTCTCCCGCTGTCAGTCTTCTGTCTAGGCGTGCGTGTTGTCAGCGCCGCGAGGAACAGCCGCCGCGGAGGCCCCTCCGTAAGACCCCCTAAGTCACCGGCCGGGAAATTGAAGTAACTAAATCAAAATAAATAGTTCTGGAAAAGCGGCTCCGGGGTCCCGCATCTCCGCCCCGGCTGGGAGCAGCGGGGAAGTTGGGGGGGATGTGAAATTTAATTTGCTCCGTCCTTCATTTTTGTTCGTAGGTTAAAAGCGTGGAGATGATTGGATTATTCATTTCCATTCAGAACAGATGATGTGTTGTGAAAGGTTAAAAGCCTTGTACATCACTTTTTCTCGGCCGCTTTTTAAACTCCCGATTTATTAGTTCTGACATAATTCGGCTGACGGTGAGAATCCTAGTTAGTCGTAGATCAGAACGGGCTACGCTTCATATTGGACAAATCCGTCCAGACCAACCGCTGTGTTACATTAATATAATATTCTCTATATTCCACTCGGCTGCGTGAGAGGGAATATATTCATCTTTGTCTTTGGAGTCGGAATTCTAATGGATCACAAAAATATTCCAGAAAAAATAGGGAAGTCATACATTTTTAACTTTTTTTAACCACAATTAAAGTTTTTTTTTTTTTTTTTTTTTTTTTTTTTTTTTTTGCGG